>JAIUZE010006875.1:0-44489 GCA_022085475.1 Heliosperma pusillum
CTTTGTTGATGATTATTGATTGTTGAGACATTAGCAATTGATTTTACTCGAATTACTTACCCATTTGCTAATTATCCGACTAGCCCATTAATCCCCCTAAGGTGAACCCTTCACCTTAGTCTTTCCCTTAATTGTTTTCATCATTATTGCTTAGCGATTACTTGTTTTTATTAGAATTTTAGTTAATCTTTCCAAACCAATCTTTTATTAGGCTAGAATAGGATTCATGCAAACTTGTAGTTGACCCCTCCATCCTTGTGGTTCGACCCCGACTTCCGCTATCGCATTAGTTGGGTTTCATAAATTGTTTTGCTTGAGCGGTACGCGACAAATCGCTCATCAAACTCAAATCTCAAAACCCGAATTGTTACTTAGAGACAAACCTAGTTTAACAGATTAGAATACTACCGCCTCCCTGTGGATTCGATACCTTGCTTACCGCTGACTATTAGTAAGTTGTGACTTAGGTTTACTTTGATTAAGGAGACGCGACTTTACCCTTATCAAATTTGGCGCCGTTGCCGGGGAGGCAACAGTTTTCTGTTTGTTTCTACTTAGTTTGTCTTTCTTCGTCTCAGGGAACCTAAGTTCCTTGAGACAGTTCTCATTCTTTTCTTTAGTTTTTGTTTATACCCAGGTGTTCTAGGTCCGTTCTCGTGCCCTACGATTCCGAACCAGAGAAGACTCTCCGGTCTAGACGAAACTTTTGGAAGGAAATTCAAGAAGCGGAAGACTTGAGTACGCTTGAAACAGTTTACGCCGAATTCGTCGCAGAAAAACCGTCCTTAGAAGAGGATAAACCTATTTCTGCACCTACTACAACCATGCCTACTCTAGCCAGCCATTCGGAGCCTACCGTTGCATCTATTCCCAAGGGATTTCAACTCCCTACTACGGGTAATAGTACTTTTGAGATTCGTCCATCTTATATCTCTTTGGTGGAGCGAAACATGTTTGGAGGAAGCCCTACTGAGGATCCCGCTAAGCATATGGAGAAATTCACTAACTATTGCTGCTCTATTCCTTTAACGGGTGGGGTGACACAAGATCAAATCAAGTTGGTGTTGTTTCCCTTTTCATTACGAGACGGGGCAGAATATTGGTTGAGTGAGTTAGATATGGTTGCACTTGGCATCACCGATTGGAATTCTTTGGCTCTTGCATTCTACAAAAGATATTTTCCGCCACAGAAAACCAATGCCATTCGAAGTCAAATCACAAGTTTCAAACAAGGTCCCAATGAGAACTTTAATGAGGCCTGGGTTCGCTTCAAAAAGCTTGTCAAGTCTGTTCCACATCATGGTTTTGATACTTGGTTCTTATGCAACCAATTTTATAATGGGGGATATGACGATCAGAGGAATTTGTTAGAATCTGCTGCTAATGGGAGATTCCAAAATAACACTATTGATGTCAATGCTTGGAAGTTAATTGATGAGATGGCTACTCACACTGCTGAGTATGGGAATCCTAGGGGTAATGTGAGGAGAGGAGGTACGGATAATTCCAAAATAAGATGGTTGATACTCAAATTGCCCAATTGGCAATTCAAAATCCACATAAACAACCGAATAATCTCCCTCCTCAAGGACACCCTCCACATGAACAAGTCAATGCCATCACTTTGAGGAGTGGAACCCATTACAAAGGCCCTGAAATGATAAGGGATGAAACCAATGAAAGCTTGGAAGTTGCTGATCAAAGTTCGAAAAAAGGCGAAAAAGAGGCTGAAAACAAGGTTGCTCGATCGAGCAGAACCCTCTTGCTCGATCGAGCAACCCAGAAAATCTGCCCAAATTCTTCTCCGGAAGTTTCTGAAAGTTACAGTACAGGAAAACTTGATTGAGCAACCCCTTTGCTCGATCGAGCACACCTTTGCTCGATCGAGCATTCCCTGATCAGGAAGACACGACTTCCAATTCATCTTTAAAAGCAAAAGAAGCCGAGCCAATTGTAATTAAACTTCCTTTTCCTCACCGCCAACATAAATCCAAGCTCGATAAACAGTTTGGGAGGTTTATGGAAGTGGTCAAGAATTTACAAGTGAGTGCTCCCTTTTACTGAGTTGATCACTCAAGTGGCGGCCTATGCAAAATTTTTGAAAGATATATTGACAAGGAAGCGTTCCTTTAATGAAGTGGAGACGGTTGCATTCACTGAGGAATGCAGTGCTGTTTTGCAATCCAGATCACCACCTAAGCTAAAGGATCCAGGGAGTTTTTCTATTCCTTGTAATATAGGTTGCTTGGTAATTGATAAAGCCCTTTGTGATTTAGGGGCTAGTTTTAGTGTTATGCCATTTTCTATATGCAAAAAGCTTAATATGGGTCAACTTACTGTTACAACCATGACCCTACAAATGGCCGACCGTTCTATTAAACACCATTTAGGGATTTTAGAAGACGTACCGGTTAGAGTAGGGAAATTTTTCATACCAGTTGACTTCGTTGTCTTAGATATGGCTGAAGACACCCAAATTCCTATCATCTTAGGACGACCATTCCTCCATACTGCGGGGGCGGTTATAGATGTTAAGAATGGGAGACTTACACTAACAGTGGGGATGACAATATTACTTTCAACTTAGAGCATTCAATGAAACACCCCATGCTAGAAGAGACATGTCATAGGATCGATATTGTGGATTTGAATGTTGATGATTGTCTCTCTTTATGCTTGAATAGGGATCCTCTGGAGATCGCCTTAATTTCCAGCACTGCTGAATCTGGAAGCTCACGGAGTAAGGCAGTAGTTGAGATGGAAAAACTGCTGACGGGAAAGGAATGCAAGTTACAAAAGGTGTATAGCTTAGGTAACCCCCCTAAGGTTACCAAGGTAATGACACCTGAACTTGAACCCGACTGATGAGCAGTAGTGACAGTTGGTCACTACTCCCCCATTTTGCAGTTGGTTTGGGGGAGGCTATTATTCTATACAGCTGGTACTATCTATCCGTGTACTTTCTTCTATTGTATTTTCTTTTAGTTATCTCCCATTCCCCTTTGTTAGTTGTGTCCTTTAGGTTGCTGTTGTTGGTTGATATGTGATTGTTGTGCTGTTAGCGTCACAATGAGGACACTGTGACATTTAGGTTTGGGGGAGAGTCTTTATTTATGTTGTGTGTTTATTTCCATTGTGTGAAAAAGAAAAAAAATTCATAAAAATTGAAAAATTTACAAAATCCAAAAACATGTTTTTATTTTATTTTATTAGGTCGAGTCTTGGTGAATTGAATAACAATGATGATAATTTGCATTGTTTCTGCATTTGAATCCTAAATAAGTTATCCATGTACATTGTTTTGACCTGCTATTTTTAAAAACAAAGCTCATATTACAAGTCTTGACCGTTTTTTACATACCTTATGCTAATTAGATTTGGTAATTTTTGTTGGTAAACCACTTAAAATTCTGAGGTCTATAGAGCTTCCTAGGCCAGGAACATCAATAAACTGGTCTCATTGTTTTTAGGCTTGAGTGTGGTACTTCTTGTGGAATGTGTAACATCAAATTGCATAAGTGTGACATTCGTTTCTAGATACTATACGCGTTCGTTTGATAAGTGCATGAGGAAAGGCGGTTCTTTTTGTTCAAATAAGCCTCACATAGCCAAAAAGACTTGATTTTATACCCTTATTATTGAGTTCTTTACATTTAGCCAATTTGAGCCTTTTGTAGCCTGTTTTACAAGCCATATGATAGTTACATTCCTAGAATTTGTCTACCTTATCGGGATAGTCGCAGTTGCATGTTTTTCTTATCTACTTGTCTACTATGGTTGGGTCGGGATTTCTGAAAAAAGAATATCAAATGGGTGTAGCAAGTATGTTGGCAATTGTGTCATTTATTCCCTTTGTTGAGAAATGTTATGAAGCAAAAGATTTGAAAAGAAAAAAAAAATGAAAAAGAAAGATATGATTAGAAATGAAAAAGAAGAAAAGAAAGAAAAGAAGAAAAAAAGAATATGTTGCTTCATTGAATTATTCAAGGGATAATGAAAGGGATTATACTAGAGTCTAATGCATTTTTCAGAGAGCAATATCAATATCTCTCTTGTGTTGTCAGAGTTTAAGATGATTTCTCTAGTCGGTGTTGGTTTGTGCTAGTCTTGTAGATTTGTTTTGGTAAGTGTCGCTGCGACTACCGGTCTTAGCCCCACATTCCCATACGTGCCTTGGCACAATCCACTTCTATACCTTCACCCATTAGCCTCCCTTTTTGTCCTGATTCATGTACTTTATAGCGAATGCGTATTTGTTGGGGAAATTACTATCACATTAGAATGCATGCATGTTTCCTAAGTTGAGTGAGTGTTTCTATTTCTTTCTATCTTCACAAAACTCACCTTTACATAAACTTATGAGTGCATGAGTGAATCCGCGAGAATCCGACAAATTGAGCCTTGCAAGATTGAAAGGTATTTGGTTTTTGTCTATACTACGCTATCATGTAAAATCTTGGAATATGAGCTGCGTTTTCTACTTTCCCGTACCTTTGAATTTGTTTTATTGGTACAACTTGGTCATTACTTTGTTATAGATATGGATAGCTTGGGATTTGTATGTGAATTAACATTAGCTTTGAGTTTTTCATTCACCATTTGTATATTTGTCCTTGTATAGTGTTGAGTGCTTTGCTTAGGGACAAGCAAAAGATTGGTTTGGGGGAGTTTGATGATCATTATTTATACTTATATTTTATGCGTCCCTTAGACGCAAATAACTCGATTTACCATCTTTCCTTGCTTATTCTATGCTATTTTAGCTAGAATATCGATTCTGCCGCTTTTGTTATGTTTTAATGCAGATTGGATGCATTTGGAGCTTTTTGAGTTGATATGGAGCATGGCGGAGTCAGATCGTAGAAGGTTAGGCACGGGAATCGAGAACGGTGGAAAAGAAATGAAGAAAAACGAAGAAACAAGCCATTTTGAAGGCTGCTCGATCGAGCATAGTGCCTTGCTCGATCGAGTCGGGTTGAAGGTTGCTCGATCTAGCAACATACCCTTGCTCGATCGAGCAACCCAATATTTCGACGACTTTTTCATATTTTCCTAAACTTTAACCTAATTAATTAGATTTTTGTGTTATAAAAGGAAAGCTCGTCTTTCATGCTTCCTTATGCTTTTCAATGCTTTTCATGCTTTAATATTAGAAACCCTAATTTAGTTTGCTTGCCTCTGGATTTTATTCATTAAGATTATTATCTATACTTCAAGCTTGTAATCGGTATTCTTAATCTTTCTTTGTTATTCAGTCAATTACCTTCTTGTTCCTTAATTATTCTTTGTTCATCCTTTCATTATTGTTAATCATGTTTACTTTAATTATTATTGTTGTTGTTTATATTGTTATGAGTAGCTAAATTCCTTTCTAGGGTTTAAAGGGGATCTAGGATTGTTAGAAGGGGTAGATTAATTAATTGAATTGCAATTGCATGGTTATCGTTTGATTATCGTTTTAATTCTAGTTGTTTGATTAGTAGCCAAGATTAATTAACTAGTCTCGCGAATTAGGATTGACACTGACCGGGTTAAAACTAAGATAGGCTACGATAATTGAATAGAACTCGTTTAATGATAGCGATCGCATGTTAAATTGTAGATCTAAAGGGCATAATTGAATCGACCGATCTTGTGACCTTAGATAACTTTATTGCATGATAGTTGATTTTATCCCTATCCCTGAACAATAATCCTAGTGAACCTGAGACCCTAGACTTTTAATCTCATTGTTTTCAACCTTATTAGTTAGTTATTGCTTATTATTAGTTATTGCTTATTATTAGTTATTGCTTATTATTAGTTGTTATTATTATTGTTATTATTGTTATTGTTATTATTTATTGTTATTGTTGATTGCTTTTAGTTTAGAACTCAAATCTCAAACCCCGAATTGTTACTTAGAGACAAACCTGGTTTAACAGATTAGAATACTACCGCCTCCCTATGGATTCGATACCTTGCTTACCGCTGACTATTAGTTAGTTGTGACTTAGGTTTACTTTGATTAAGGAGACGCGACTTTACTCTTATCAATTAACAAGTTGATTTCCTTTATAATTTCATATTCATCATGCTTATTATATCAAATAGTATTAGTTTAATTATAAATATGAGTGAGTAGTTTCATTTGTCTAGGGATTAAGGAAGCCATGCATAATTAGTAAGTTGTAATTGTTAAAATAAGGATGAACTAATATTGATAAATTGTTTTTATCACATGTTTGTATTGTTTTGTTAATCTTTGTTTTTTGGCCAATTGCATTGATTAAATTTGGTAATTCATTCTACAAGTCGAGAGGCACGGAATCGGATTAGACTAAGCATGTGTAGTGGGACGACTCTAGTCATAACGAAAGTTCTCTAGGACTCGACCTAAGGTTGACACTAATATCGAGAGATGGGTGTCTTTAGCCTAAACAATTAACAATATTAAGAATTCCTATGTTTAACATGAGCATTTACGTATTTGCATGAGTGACCCGACTCCCCTAGACTCTTTTAATATTATTTGATTTGCATCATAGTTAGCTAAACATCAAACCAAACCAAACCATTAAACCGACTTTGATAGTAGTCCATTCATAGCATTTCATAACGAAATTCCCGTCTCCATGTGTTCGACCCCTCGTACTACATCTATTTGTGTCTAGGGAAATTTATCTTTGCATAGGTGTGCGATATATCATATCAAGGACCCTTTACTTTTGCTATTACTCGTACTACTTGTATAGTTGTATGTAAATTTTGCTCATTAATTACGATTCTTTGGGAATGGATTTGTGCTATTAATTACCATTCATTGGGAATGAATTTGTGCTCATTTATTACTCCGTATCATTCTTTAGGAATCTATTTCTAATTGCACCTAGTATGTAGGATTAATGGAAGAGATTGTCATGAATGGTGTAGCAAGCGCTACACCAACTTCAAGCGTGGACTCGCCCCTGTTTGCATTAGGTCAAGTAGCAGCATGATTAATAAGGTCCATATGATCACAAGTAAAGCCTTGATGAGTCTCAAAGCCAAGGAAAGCATCCAAACAACCTAAGGAGAAGACAAATTGAAGTTTTGCCATTTCAGGAAAACAACAAAACTACTTAATGCTTTCGTAGTTCAGTCTGTTTTTCACTTTATTGTCTGTACTATTTAGCTGTTTAGCTCGTCCTCATAAGGAGACTTTCAGTAGATGTTAATATGTTAGTTGAGAGTCCTTTGCATCCCTGAGATGAGATTTGCAAACTAGGGTCAGTAATCCTTTGTAATGCCTATATAACATGCCCTTGTAGCATTGTAAGAATCAGGTTATTTGAATGAATGAAAAACAAACCTTTGGGAAATCAATGCTCAACTCTCAAACTTGTGCTTAAGTCTGTAGTTTGAACCAGGCCTAGTTATTATTCTGTGTTTAACTGTGAATGATAGATTAGAACCTGTTTGGCATTGCTGAATATATTCTGTGCTAGGCTGTGAATTGCTTTGGCTGTGTTGTTCAAGTCTAAGTCTTAATCATGTGTTAATATGTGGATTTAAGTCTTAAACTTGTCAAGTTAACTACTTGTCTTCTTGTGTTAAGCTCTGAGAGTCAATCAAATAGCTATATCCTTGTTTATTTCAGCAAAAAAAAAAAAGTCTCTCAGTCAGGGTCCATTTCTGACTGTTTGAGTTGTTATTGCTGTTAAAAATTGTGACACCCCGCGATTTCGCAATTAAAGTAAACTCATAGATTTGCAGCGAAAAACACGATATTTTGAAAACTTTAAAAATAAAATCGCGAATGTCACTATATTATAAAACAAAAACTTAGTTTAATAAATCATTTGTACAAAATATAACTTAAATAAATGCAAGGGATCCCGATCCCTTGAAGAATACAAGTAAGATAGTAAAACTACTAAAAACAATAACGCTATGGGTGAATCACTGTAAGGACAACGCTCGCCAGCTCACTCGCCACAGCCCTATGCAAACAACAACCTGCAACCTGTTCATTCATTAAAAATGAATGCCACAGTCAGTGGGGAGTAACTCAGGGTTCTCCCAGTCATATCACATCAAAACGCACATAAATAAGCATATAATCATGTGTCATCATGCAATCATATATATCATGCCGGATGTGAGAATAGCATTATGATAATAACAATATACGAGTAAAGGAAACCATCATCCATCATCATCATGCAAATACAAGACTCGGGGAAGACTCCCCTTGGCAACCATATAGAACACTAAGGGCTTGCATCTCACCATTAGCGACATATGCTTGAGAAGGTTTGGGACTCGACATACAGATCAATCATAGGCACCCAAATTAGTCAAATATACAATTCATCATATGATCAGACATAAGCATACACACTCTCTTGGTAAATGACACGCACTAGCATCATGTACAATAGCAAGACAAGTCAATTGAAGTCCACAGGATAAGGTGTTTCCCTGAACCGCATACGATAAGGCGTTTCGTATACTCATGACCTAGACAAACATGTCCACAGGGTAAGGCGTTCCCCTGAACCGTGTACGATAAGGCGTTTCGTACACACAAGACTATATTCCTCCCGGTAGGACGGCGGTAATAATGCGGTCCTAGTCTAAACCTGGCCAGACTCTCGGGATAAGGCATTTCCCGATTCGACATGTGGTATGACGTTCCACATCCAAGACTCGATCACACAAAGGACGTCGAGTACCCCAAATTCGGCTAAACTACACGAAAGAGGCGGAAAGATATCTATAGTCAAAAGTCAAGCTAGTACGCTACATGCAATGACACCACCTCGCAAGGATACAACATTTGATGGCCGTGTCGATCAATGCATTGCGTTCACCTCCCAACAACGTCGTCATATCCCCACTAAATATGCATACAAGCATCAAGGATACACCTCATCGCTCCGACATTCCAGTCTAACGAGGATGAGGTGTAGCCGGGAAATGAGAGTTCAAAGCACTCAATAATTAGTGCTCAATTCAAATACATAAGGTAGAACCGACTTTAGAGGGGACATATCAAAAACCGTCACAAAACATGTGATATAAGCATATGAGATAACATATATTCTAAACATGAATATTTAATTTATTACGTAAGTTTATACGATAAACAAACCATACAAATTATTACATGTGAAGTCATATGGAAAAGAAATGAGAATAAGCTACAGAGGGTGCCAGCCGGTCAAGGGGACCGGTCGCCGGCTACCCGTCTGGCACTACAGCAACACGAAACAACACAATAAAAATACAGGGGATCCCCAGCCGGTGGGTGTGACCGGCCGCCGGCTACCCGGCTGGGGTCACAAGCCAAATGAGAGAAAAGAAGAAAAATGGTGAAGGGGGAGTTCCAGCCGCTGACCGGCTGGGACTCATATACTATCAAAAGTTCCACAATTTCATGAGGAGTCCCAGCCGGTCGGCTGACCGGCGGCCGGTCGGACGGCTGGGACTTAGGCAATATCAAAATATCTCGAAGTAACCATTTCACATCGGACGCGTTCCCAGCCGGTCGGCTGACCGCCGGTCGGTCGGTCGGCTGAGACGACAAACACGAAATTTAGCTCCAACACAAACAAAACTCAATTTCTTTGACACCCATTCAATTCCAACAACATTTATAAATATCAAACCACATTTAATGCACATTACTCATCACCAATCATTGGGTAAAACCAATTAATGCAAACCAAGGCACATTTAGTGTCCAACTCAAGTTCAAACATGTTAAATAAACATAATGAAAGATGAATTCACTCATATGAAAAACACAAATTCTCATTTGTGACGGACACTATCCGTCACAAGCTTAAGACGGATACCATATTCTCTCACAAAATACCCATTAAGGGTGAGTGGAGAAGCACATGGGGGGTGCCCACCTTGTCCCCTCTACCCATTTCCTCTCACAAAATACCCGTCGCAAGATCCGATCCGTCGCAAGCAAGACCTACTGTATGAAAAAACAACAAGCATGTTTCCACATGAAATTAAGGCAAAGATTGTATCTTTCCTAACTAATACCACATTTAAAGCATTAAAACACATATTGATATCGAGTAACACATCACTGTTACCTCGATTAGCACTTCAAATCTTCATTGCCCAAGTTAACCATCAACCCACATGAATTCCTTGACCCAAAATCTTCAAAGTCCGCCCTTTTATCGATAAATAACATAGTAGTAGTCCAAACCGAAATTTCTGGAAATTGGTATTAAAAGAAGGTTAAAAGTTTTGATCTTTTATTGGCTAGAAAGAAAGAGGACGGTGAGAGGATTCCGAAACATTAAACGGAATCGAATTACGTTAAGAAACGAAAAAAGTTATGCCCTTAAGTTTAGATCTAGAAAATGGGTTTTATAAAAAGTTGGAGGAAATAGATATTTTATGGCATGAAAAGGAAGAAAGATGAGAGGAAAAGATTTATATAAAAATCGTCAAGTTTCGTTGAGATACGGAGAAATGGCTTCCGTCTTAAGTTTAGAAAGTTATGAAGGTTTAATGGTGTTTTGTGTTGAGGAAGAAGAAGAAGGAGGAGGAATATGTTTGCTGAAATTTTGAGAGGGAAGGAGGAGGGATAAATGAGTTCATTTTGAAAAGATGAGTAATAGAAGGCCCATATTTTATATCGGGTCGACTCCCTTGGATTTTCGCGTAGAATCCGATTATGAACTCATAACGGACTGAAATGCGACGGGTACTACTCAACTAAACTAAATTCTATTTAACATTAATTTAAAGCCATGAAATCATAAATTATCGACTTAAAATATTTTAACTAATAAAAGTAAAAGACGAATTTATAAAATTCACAACTTTAGTAAATTATTCATTATTATAAAATCTGGGGTATTACAAAAATAGTAAAGCACTTTCTAAAATCTTGAAACTTCATACAATGTCTTACAACATCTCCAAGTTCAATGTCACAAAATTTCAGAAATTGATAAGGTCATTTGCTATTTTAAAAGTCAGTTTGAACTCAGGTTGCATTCCTGCATACCCTGTGAGTTTACACTGCAAATTGGTATCAGAGCTCAGGCTCTTGTTTTTCTTAAAGCAAGACGATCTTGGAAAAAGCTGGTCATGGATGTGCAAAGGAGTCGCCCCTATCATGCATGTGCAAGGTTGTGGTTTGAAGGTTCTAACTTGATAACCTGTTAAGAACACTTGTGCTAGGCTGTAGTGTTTTGGGTCAGGCTAGTTAACGAAAGGATCCTGAACATGTGCTAGGTTGTGGCTTAGAATCCTCTTATTGTTGTCTTCTTCATCATCCGGACTTTTATTTTCTAAAATTATTTTTTTTGAAAAATAGTACCACATTTCTTTTGCCACAAAATTTGAGGACAATTTTTTTTAACAAGGGAAGTGTTGTGTAATATAGGGGGTAGTACCCTTTACTTTTGGTCGAGTTCTAAAGCCTATTACCACGTCCTACCCCGAGGTCCTCCAGGTGGGGTTCCTCCAAGTTCTGCTAGGGTTTTTGGGTCCAGTACTTGCTGGGTTACGAAGTTATGGATCAATACAACAAGAGTCCTGCAGGAAATTGAAGTGTGCCCTGAATCCTGCAAGAACTCTACCAGAACTCTGCAGGAACTAAATCCTACTCCATAAACCTGTGAGAATTTCTGCAAGAAGTTTGCAGGAAATCTGCTGGAACGAGTTTGTTTTGGGACAAGGAGCTGAGATATTTTTACTCTTGTGAAAATGCATAGCATGGGAAGAGTAAAAGGACGAATGACATCATGTGGTCCTCTCTTTTGTCCCTCCAAACAACTACAAAGTTGCTGCCCTCTTTAAGGATCAACTACAAACTCCTATGCAAGCTGCCAATACGCCCCTTTCATGTCACTTGACTAGTTTTAAGATGTTATTTTACAGCTTGTTATTTTGTCTTGTTGTCCTTTTGATTGTAGCCTTAGGATTTAGCTTTTAGATGAATGGTCATGATGTAATGTGAGGCTCTATATAAGGAACTCACTCCTCCATGTAATATTCAAATTTTGACAATGATTTAAAAGAGTTGTGTAAACACAAATTTGAGGGTTAGCTTAAGGGCTCCTCGTCCCCCAACCAATAATGTGGTCATGTCTTTCTTGGTTGTTCGATTAAGGGAGGTTAACATGTGTCTTGCTGTGGTTAAGCTCTCCTAGTCGGCCAGGCATGGTGGTTACCATGTGCTGCTCTGTGGGTAACCGACCTACGTCTGTTAGTAAGGGTAGTTTAGTTATGTGTTAGGTTGTGAGCTAAACTAAGCATGTTGTCCAGGTTAGGACCTAAACATGTGCTAGACTGTGGCTTAGTTCTTAATCATATCTAGCTAGAATTAGGGAGTTAAACTTATGTTTGGCTCTCCTAATTGAGTAGGTTGTGGATGGTACGGTGGTACCTAGGTAGCACGGACACTCCTCCTAACTAGTCGTCTCGTGTCGGACACACGGACACACAGACACCTATAAACAAGGAATGAGAGGTTGAAAGACTAAAAGATATTGATTAGAATATGAGTTGGATGGAAAATAAGAATAAATTATAGTACGTTATTTATAACTATAAAATATATATTTTATTAAATTTAAATGTCGTGTCCCGTGTCCTAAATTTCACGAGATGTCGTATCTCGTGTCCGTGTCGTGTCCGTGTCCGTTTTCGTGCTACCTAGCATGGTACCATGTGAAAACAGTTGGTATCTCGTTCACAATCATATCTTTCGTGTTTTTCTTAGGTTAAGGTTGCAAAATATATAAATCCTAATAAACCTTGGTTTTGCTGCTGGAATTCAGCCCAACTCCTGGGGGTTTTCTGTCTTCTGTTGGACCACCATAATTCTAGAGGTACCCCGGGTTTACGCTACGCTGCAAAGACACTTTCTATAAATGGGTCTTTTACTTTTTCCATATATGACATTGTTTAAACCTTACCATTTATGCTATTTTTCTTGCATAAAAATACACCCATATATTTGAAGTGCAAATCTGTTGCTTGAGGAAATCAATTTCTTGCCTAGGAATTTCGGTTGTTTTATTCCAAACAAATTATAAGTAAACATTTGATTAGTAGTTCACATTTTTTAGCAATAGCAAAATCGATTTCTTGCATGACTTGCCCAAGTAAGTTTTTAAATATATTTTAGTGTATAAGATTTCATATCACTCGAACTATAAATATCCATCTCATTTCTCACTTTCAACTAAGATTTTCCAAAACATTTAATTGAGTAAATCCTTTGCAAAAGAATTTGTCATCAAATACTTGAAATCGTAGTTTGCAAAATCGTTTTCTAAGTCTTCAAAAGAGCTAGTTCGTTGCACTAAGACATTTATCTTGTTCAATTATCTTTTGTCAGATCTTAAAAGGATGGAATCTCTTCCGTTCAATTGTGGGAACATATTTGAGATTCGTGATTCTTGTAACAAAGCGAAATAGAACTTAAAGTCTTAGGGTAGAGTTGCGTTAAGCAAATGAAGTCTTGAGATAGAGTTGTCTTGAGCAGAAATCTTGAAGCGGAGTAGATTTGAGTAGAAGTCTTGGAGCGGAGTAGCTTCGAACAAATGCAAAAAGTAGTTTGGCGAGTTATTTTATTGTACGGGGTTTAATTATTTAAGTAATTTCTAAACAAAACAATAAAATAACGTTGAACGTAGATTTCAGGAGTAAGGGCTCAACCAGTTTTAAAAACATCGTTTTGCTTATCTATTTACTTTTACTTTCTGCTGCGTTATAACTCTTTCCCTCTTACATTATCAATATTCTGATTCCACTGTGGCAGTTATTGTGACATATACAAGCTGAATTAGTGTTTGTGTACTTCTAACTCACATAGTTTCAACACTTCCAAGTATCAATACTTCAATCATTCTGAGTTTTGTGTCATCACTTTAATTTTCTGTCTATAATCAAAGCCACTTTTATTTACAAGCTTAAAATTTTTAAACACCAAATTCATCCCCTCCGCCCTCTTAGTTGTTCTCGCCCTTAATTCTTCACTCTGAAATGCAAAAGCCATTTTGCAAGGCCTAATGAATACAAAATTCGTCACTTCAGCGAAACAAAAGAAAAATTAGACCACTCTAAGAATGTAGAAGGATATATGCTCCAGTATTTGATTCATATTAATTTTCAGGGTATACAACGAATCAAATTCTATACCATAAAATGTTTTCTTTTGTAAAAATAATTTACTTGCTATTTCATTTTAAGCCTTTTGAGGAACTACACAATATACAGAGACCACCAGGCTCAAAATTTCCTGCAGGAATTGGGTGGTATTTGCTTGAATTCTGTTGAGCAAGCCACCATTTTCATGCTTTATACCTTGCTCTTGAAGAACATTCGAGTATTTCCTCGGCCAATTGATGCGCAAGAGTTAACTAGCAGGCTGCTTGCGAAGTTCCTGCATCAAATCATCTGAGACGAACCAGAATGAAAAGTCTGTATTTTTGGTGTAAACTGTAAAGAGAGCTCGTCTGAACAATTTTGGTCCTAACGAGGTTCGAACCCAAGTCATGAGTTGAATGCCTTGATTCAACTTGTGGTTTAATTTCTTTACAAAAGGTTTATTGAGATTCACAATTTAGAGAATGAATCTGTCAAGATACGAATGATAAAGATACTTACAGATTGATGTGTAATTATCTGCTTAGACTCAGTTTAGAGAGAACAGCAGCCGCCTGGTCACTGCCAAGCAAAAAGTAAGGATGTCTCAGAGAAGCAGAAGCTGATAAACGTCCCCGTCGGAGGGAACCTCTCTCTGAGATGAGCTTAGTGGCAAGGTCCCACCCCCTTCCCTTGTCAAGGTCGAGAATGCGCAAGTCAGGCCTTGTTCTAGTGCGCTCCCTCCAACTGTTGAGATCATATCCCACTCCCTTTAATTCCATGTTGAAGTTTTTCAAGGCTGCAGTTGATCTTAGACTCGGCACAGCCATTTGCATTAGCACTATCCCAACTGAATACATGTCAAATAAATCTGGACTGTTCAGCTGCAAGAACCATGCGTTATTGTTAGTCAGCAATCTCAGCATTAGAATTTCATATTGCCGAAAACTCAGTGACTCAGTCTAAATCCAAAAATACAAACATTTATATAAGACGGTCACATGTCATAAGGTGAGGTTCTACGATCTAGTAAAACAACAATTAAAAACATTACCCTAATGCCTCATGGGTTCCTGAATGGCGGGATTAGGGGGTGAGATGTATGCAGGCTACCCATGAGGTAATGTTGTTTCCAGATGCTCGTAATGAAAATTGCATCAAGAAATGCATTCAACGACACTACTTCACGATAAAAAGAAGTGCTGCCAGTTTGGTCAAATATTTAACATATTCCAGCATAATCTAGAACAAAAGGAAGATAAATCTACAGCAGCGGAAACATGTACAAAATGGAGTGTTACGATGAAAGATCTTGTTGTCCTAAATAATTTTAACAAAAACAGTATTCTCACATTTTTTTCTTAGAATATTTTTTATATCATGAAATTTGTGACTGATGATTAATTTATGGCAAGGACGGTATCGAGTAAGTGTGTCCTATTCACAAAACAGACATCACTTCACAAACATTCCCATCTTTTTTCAACATAATCCGTAACAGTGGATACCTGCCACAGAATAGGAGAAAGCAATGCAGCAATAGGTGCTGGGGGAGGGCTTGGGGTTTCTTCAGGGAGAACATATAGTTCCGGAGGACAATACTCAGGGTCAAGCAAGCCGCGATCTGGAACATAGTTCTTGCCTATCCGAAGATCAGCTGCTGCCCCGAAATCTATAAGTTTGATTTGTCCCTTCTTCGTCACTACCAAGTTTGCAGGCTTCACATCCCGATGAACAATGCCATTGTCGTGTATTTTCTTCAGTGATGTAATTATTTGCCTCATAATTTGCTTGATGATTAATGCATTGCGCTCTAGCGAGTTTAGCCCTTCCAACACACGACCAAACATGATTGACTCCAAATTAAGAGGGAAATTACGGTCCTTCATGTAATCAGCCAGATCTTGATCGCCCTGGTAACAATTTCATCGTTTTCTCAGATTGCTTAACAACCTTGTAAACACATATACTATGTCCATCCCAACTTTATTTATACCCCATATAACATTGGTGGTCATCCAATGTTTACGTCGTTTGACTGTCAAAATTTAATTTGCGACAATAAATTTGGTATAGACCTAGTAATAAAGTGGAAAAATCATGCCTGTGTGTACCTCAAATTTCCAGACAAGACATTTCCCACCTTTAGTATACTGTGAGTTTGTTTTGTCAGCCACAAAGCTTCCAAGAAATTCAGCACATGTATCAGGTGCAGCTCTAGATAGCCTGTAATTAAACCACTCCTCAAAATCCCCGCATTCTTCGGCTCCCTCAACCCCAACTTTAACCTAATTGATCACAATGAAAAATGAAAGTTTAGATATAGCAGACAGTAGTGTTTCACTGTTTCTCATCAAAATCAAAAATAGAATCCTGAAAGTGATATACCGTAGTTAATTACTCAAAATGAGTCTTAACTGAATACAATACTCACCAAGTTCTTTTGCATTCTCATTTAGTTCTAGGGTTAATGAGTTGATCTCACATGTAAGACCGTCTCATATATATTTTTGTTAATTATATGGCATGACATTACATTCATTTGTATGGCATGCCTGAGTTATTACCCTGTTTCCAAACAGGGACACAATCCTCTTTCAGAATCACAACCACCACAAAGTACAAAGTCTAATTCCAAGAGAATTCCTAACACGAACCCTGAAAATCTCGGGGTTGCTGTCGTTAACCCCTAAAAGAAACTACCTTACAAAAGAACAATTGGGTTAAGCTAAGAGCCTAAGACGAATCGTTAGAAAGGAAATGGAACTGTATACAATAATCCAGACTCAAGAAAGACTTGCCTGTTTCAATATAACCTTTTCCTTGAACCTGTTATCTAAATCAAGAGCTCTAGCTCTTCCTTTCTTGGGCAAAGTATCTTCCACATTTACATTCTTAGGAACAACAACACCAGCATAAACAACACCAAAAGAGCCCTCTCCCAATTTACCAGTGATCAGAAAATCAGACCTCCTGAATCTTCTTTTTCCTGTCAAACTATCAAGACCCTTTTGCAAGGGAGCTAGAATGTATGCATCAATGAACCCAATCAACACCCCAGGCCTAGCAGTCAAGTACAACCAAGTTAAACCCGCAAAGACAGCGATACCCCACTTCTCGGTTTCCGGCAATGTGTCGGAAATTCTATGAAGTTCAGCAATACTGGAACCGATGACAGGTAGAGAAACAGCATTATCTGCCAACTCCACTATATTCTCAGGCAATGCTTTGCACTTTATGTAGCTGCTTCTAGAAGGGTTGATTAAGGAAATGAAGTGGTTTTGAATGATGGGTTTTGTGGGGACAGTATAAAGAGACTTGGGGTGTGGAGTTATTGCTGGAGAAAGTAGAGAAGAAGCCATGAATGTCCAAAGTACAGAGCTTTGAGATGTATAGGGTGCTCAATGTTAGTTAGACTGTTAGCAGTGGATAATTTATTGCCACTTGTGAGTCTTATATTCAAGTTATATTAGATGGAATACTTGTGGACAAAAATTGAACTGGCTAAACCCAAACTCCCAACTTATATAGGATACAAAAAGCACAAGGACTGAAGGACCATTCCATGGACATTTATTTCAACATTTTTTTTCCGAATAAGATTGACATTCGAGTAATAACATACGACTGCCTCCGTCCAATTTGATCTTCATTTTCAGAATATGTGATAGTGATTTCGAAAATAAGAAGATAGATAGGACACGATGAATAGTTGAGTGGAACAAACCTATTATAACAAGATGGGTGTGATTAGCATCATCTGTAAACCCGAAGATAACCAGCTTAAAGTTGAATGGTGTTTGGACTTTTTTCGAGGAACTCCCTAGTTAACGGAAATATTTTTAAGACATTGATATTCAAAAATGTGTGTATTTCCACATTCAATCTAAAAAATCCACCGATTTACTATGTCCCAGAACTAGGATTTTTCGATGAGTTGACAAATAGCACTGTTGAAAAGGCTAAATGTGAGGAATAGCACTTGAAAATTTCACACAATCTTGAAATCGATATCAAGATGAAAAATAGCAGTTCGAGCCGCAGACATACATAACAAATTTTGCCTAGGATGAAAGTAAAAACATTGTGGAAGTTAAAGGGATCCCTGACACCCAAGCACTTAAGTATGCTCTAAATAAATTCTACAAATTCTTAGAACTTGGAGGGCTGAAGACTGAAGTCTAACCAAGCTCATTTAAGGGCTCATCTCCTGAAGGAAGCTTGCTGCTGGCTGCACGTATGAAAAGTCTTTGAAGACGAGATTCCCAGTAACGTTAGGGCTTGCAGCAGGAGAAATCACAAGGGGCATATCAGTCCACCGCTTTTCAAAGTTTGCTGTGCATAGTTTTCCACCAACTTCTGGTCGAAAGCTTGGCTGAATTTCCCTTGCCTCCAACTTTCTCCAGTTGATAGGCTTGAACCACTTGTGGTTTTTGATATCTTTGTTTCCGGTAACTCCACAGCCTAGACGCTTGCTAGGGTCTTTTTGCATCAGCTATAAAGAATAAATCCACATATTAGCTTTATTACCAATAAGATAAACAAGACACATAAAAGTTGCAGATCATGAGCACCCGCTCCTCACTCAACAAAAACCTGCAAACTATGTTACTGAGCGCTATAGTTGTTGGATGCGAATGCGTGGTATGGTGTCGGACATGAACTTCTAACAGAGTTTTCTTTTAGATTCTCAAAAAGGGCCCTTAGGTTCTGGGGGGGCCCAATTATCTATGGATTTTGTTACAGATTTCATTATAGGTCATCACCAAAAAACTTTTATCAATCTATCTACTATGTTTCTCTTGTGGTTTTTACACGTAAGGTTGCATACATTTGACTCGCGGCCTCGCCATGGGCAAGAGCCTTTGCAGCATTTGGTAATGTTGTACTAATTATAGTAAGAACATATGAGGGCCTCTGTCTTTACTTGCACTCATGGGTCCCAATAATATTGAGACAGCCCTGGCTTTAGCCAGGGCTATTTTGTGCATATTTTCATGTTTAGGATTGAAATTAAGTGTCTAAATGTTGTGTCTGAAGTGTCGATATGCAACATGCAGCCAAAGTGGAAGAGGGATGTCGATATGCAACATGCAGACTTCAAGTGTAATGACCCAGCTCCTCAACCCCAACATTAAAAATGACCCTTCTGTCCTTCACTCTTTACGTGAAACCATAAATTCAAAAATAAGTCTCAAGCTACATTTGTACGAAACTGGAAGAATCAATTACGCATTTAGATACCTACCCCTTTCAACAGAGCATGAGCTTCACTAGATAAGAAACCTGGTAGCTTGAACTTATCTTTTAGTATCTTCTTCTGTATTTTTTCCCTGTTGCCAGAAAAAGGAGGCTGCACAAGTAAAATTTGAAACTGTAAGGCATAGTGTTTCTCCTTGGACATGCTAACAAAATACAAAAACAGATCATACATGTGAACTAAAAAGAAATAACTCTTTTTCACAAGTATTTTCCTTATTTCAAATTCAATATATGCCTACTCAAAGTTTCAAACAATTAAAATAAACTGCTGTATATCCGATGCTGCATAAATAGACACGGACAACTTTACCTGCCCGGTAAGCATCTCAAAGATTAAGACACCCACACTCCACCAGTCGGCAGCCTTGTCATGGCCTTTCCCTAGTATGATTTCAGGTGCCATATATTCCACTGTACCACACAAAGAATTTGACCGCTCATTCTCTCTCAATTCCTTTGCAAGACCAAAATCAGTCAACACAACCTATATTACATAGAGATGAAACCATGTCATTCTAAGAAGCAAATATGAAAATGACTTGGGAATAAATACAAAATCGAAAGACTTTGTCCACTGAAAGGAGCGACATACATGGCCATCGGCATCCAGTAGGATATTTTCTGGCTTGAGATCCCTGTGCATAACACCATTAGCATGCAGGTGGGACACTGCAGAAACAATCTCCGCGGCATACACACGAGCTAGATCTTCCCTAAAAACATAGCAATCAATGTCAACTGATACATTTATACACCACCAACAGAAGTCATGAGTGAAGGCTAGGCAAACCTGAAAAGACCCTGATTGTAAAGCTGAAAGAAAAGGTGACCCCCATTGATAAAGTCCAGCACAAGGTAGAGTCTATATTTAGTCTGCATGTCAGAAAGAAGAATGTAAGGTAAGAGAAAACATAAAGTGGAACCTGACTGCTATATTCAAATATTAGAATGAAAAATGCCTCCTAAAACAAGAGCTCTTTTGACACTCCATTACAATAACAATGCCCCTATGCCTCAAGGGTTCCTACAAATGGTGGGCAAGGAATCAGATACTTTCGGCATTTCCCCTGTATTAACAACAAGAAAAGGTTCTTTCTGATGACCCGTATTGAAAATAGAATTTTATCAAATGACCGCATTGACCGCTACTAAACAAAACAAAAAAATATCAAGTGAGCCATTTTGCTTTACTCCATAAAACAAGGCCAATAAATAGCGAGTCTTTGGCTCCATTGGATAAAGAAACATCTTTTCACAGCTATGAAACGAAGAATTTTGTATAAAATATACTTCCAAGGCATGGCGATGAATTTGACAAACAGAAATTACTTGGAATGAGTATCTGAGTTGGATAATGAAGGGGTGGCCAATTTTTGTCAAGATGTCCCTCTCTGCTTTCATGTACTCAGCATGGTTCTTCGCCATTATCTTATCCTTCCTCATGACCTTCATTGCATAAATTTCAGATGTAACTCTCTTGCGAACTTGGTACACCTTACCAAATGCACCTTCTCCAACCAGTTTCATTATCTCAAAATCTTCAAGGCATACTCTCAACTTCAAAGATTTTGCCTCATCGTCTGTTGAAATGTCCGAGAGCTCATTAACTGCAGTTTCACTCAAGTAATCCAGGAAGACATTAGCTTCCTCAGTCTCTCTGATACTAAGTTTGCTGAGCTTCAATGACTGACTAATGCAAGCAGAAGGGCCAACAAGAGAATGCGATCGTCTACATAGTACAACAGGATCATCATATACAAGCTCACTCAGATCATCGCCGGTTGTTTCCAAGTGCCCTTCATGGACTTTAACTGTCAACTGCGCTGGGTCTGGACCAAATACATCAGAAAAGTCAAATTCAACATCATCTGTAGGAGGAACATTTGGAGGATTCTTGGAAAGAAGCAACTGGGTATGGAATGGTTTGCAACTTTTGGCCAAGATAGATAACTGAGAGGAAACCATGTTGTCCTATTACGCGACAGGGATCGGTTATGCAGATGGCCTCTGCCACCCTAGTTGCTAAGGGTCAAAAGATAATGAAGCTAATGCCGAAGGACTCCTGTCTATGGCTGTTAGCAAAAGAAAGTTTACAAATACGATAGGCGCTCCTAAAAACTTCGGAAGTAAGCAAACCAAAATCCAGCTGAAGAATATATTCTTGTTTCCCGAAATGCAGGAAACCACGGATGTCGTAGATGTTGTCGAATTCATGAAGAGCAGATACCAAATCTGCATATAGAAGAGCATTAATACAACGGAAAACATAAAAAAAAAAGGTAAGCACCAAGTCAATAAATCATTGCTTTTAGAGTGATCACTACATCCATACATTTTGTCGTTAGATGCATTTACCTTTCCATTAAAGAGATAAAGCAATTTTCTACAAACAAAGCATCTTACTACATCAAACTCTCGAAGTTCATGAACCACCAACGCCAACTGGTGAGTGCACTAACCAAGGGCAAGATGTATGTAAGCCGAATATGTAGCGAGTTCAAAGGCCTAGGACCTAGGAAAAATCATTAATGATGCTAAGAAACTACCAGCAATCTCCCACGCATAAGGCAAGTTATCCATCGACAGTAAACAAGAAAGAACATGGCATTAAACTTCTCCCATTACATAACGAAATTTCAAGTCACCGTTATGTTATTTTACTGGTATGTAATGCCAGATAGAAAAAAAAAAAAAGCTGATATAATGGCCTCATCAACCGATATTCCATGAATTGCCGTCATTTTACTGCTACTTAAGCATCTTAATATGTACTACCCCCAACTTTGTGAAAACAAATATAGGGAAGCATGTGCATTTGCAATGTAGCATGAATTTGTGAAAAACAAGGGTATAAAAGGTACTCCAAAACACAGACTAAACACATGGGAAAATCAACTATAAAATTTTTGTTTAAGAAGGGAAGAAGTAACACATGTGGTAAACGTTTTTGAAATTCTGGCTGCATGCGTCACTATAGTTGTGTTGCATCGGCAACAGCTACCTCATCGTCAACTAATACTGCATTTTAATACCATAAAAAGAGTAAAGTAAAACCACAAGAGATGGCTACATGTGACACCTAAAGAGGTAAAACCTGCTGACAAAGAATGTAAACCCGCCATGAAAATTGAGAAACCACTATAAAATTAGTAAAAATACATTTTGTTCTGAATAATACACCAATTCAAAACCCACATTAATTTAGGAACACTAAATAGCGCCCTCGTACAACTATAGTCCCAATCTATTTTCTAGTAATACTACCTAGAAGAATCCAGCAAAATTCTGTGCGAAATCGCATACAACTTAAAAGACCATACACAAGATCAAACTATCAAATACCATTATATTGACCTCGATTATTCCGTTCAGAGATAACACCCTACTGTAATTAAAACTATTGCAATCTTAAAACCCCTTTTTTTGCGTCTGACAATAAGATTCTTACATTAGAGTTTAAATACAACCCTAAAATGAACCCAAAAAAATGCAAACCCATAATAATCATCAATTGGTCTCTCTTGTGACCGGTCACAAATTATGACTATTTTATAATAAAAAGTAATAATCCATAAAATCTTATTTATCAGATAATGGTTACAAATTATGATAAAAATGGTCACATTTCTCATCACAAATTTATGACGCGTCACAAATGAGAATTTGCGAATAATCATAAGTTCTAAAACAGTACCAAGCAATTATTCAAAAAAAACACATATAAATGATAGGAAAGTAGATCTAAAGATCCACAACAGAGTTGAACGCAATCAAATAAAAATTGAATTCGGAAAGGAAGGGTTGAATGCAGGTATAAAGAATGACAAGATATAAAAAGGTATGATGACAAGAAAATACAAACCTTAAATGGAAAAAGTAACAGTTAAGTTAAAGTTAAAGATGAAGTAATGACCTGAGGAATGAATGGTGAGGGCGGAGTTAGAGATGATATGTTGTATATCGATGGCTTTGCTATTGCTAGATTGCGCCGAATCTTCCCACAACAATTCCTGTTACCAACTATTTATTCCTTTTGGATAATCAAATGTGCGCTAAAACTACTAAATTACGGATGTCAGTCGGATGGTACAAGTGGATATCTCCCCGTATTCGCTCCAGTTAGGGCGAAGATGGGTATGAGAGTTTCTAGATGGGTATGGGTACGGGGAGGCCTATACTCATCATCTTCCCGCCCCAATGACATCCTTAGTTAAAACTTAAAACAAAATATAAGAAAATTAGAAATAACCACCGCGTATATGCGGTTTTTTACAAATTACCACCACGTATTTTAACACCTAAACTTCACTGTATATTCCCCGATCACCACCGTATTTTCACACTTAGCATCAGTTTACTTATATTTCTAACTTGTTAAGTGAAGATTTATGTGAAATACCAAGATTACCCTTATCGACTTACTATAACAATATACACACTGATTACTACAAAAACACCGTACTTTTCATTTCATTTATCCTAACCCTAAATCCCCAAATTTCTTATTTATCTTCCCCAATTTCAATCGATTAACTCCCTAAATCACTTCCTAATAACTATCCCTCGATCTCCAACTCTAAATCAGTCGATTAATCTACCACTGATAACAAATTGTGGAAATTAGTTATTATATGAATTTGGGATTTAGGGTTCCTTATTGAAATGAGTGTGTCATTGTAGGTAAATAAAGGGAATTTTGGTATGTCGCATAAATCGTCAATTAACAAGTCGTTAAATAATAAAAACAATACTCTGGGTAAAAATACGGTGGTGATTGCGAAATATGCAATGAAGTTTGGGTGTTATTTGTAAAAAGGTAAATACATGGTGGTAATTTGTAAAAAAATCGCAAATACGTGTTGGTTATTTGTAATTTTTCCTTAGATTGCATGAATATCTTTTAGTTTGCATAAACTCAATTCGTATAATTGCATTAGCATTCTCTTACAATTTAGCTAATGCATTTGCATAAAAAAATTTAAAAATCAAAAAATTTTGAGTTATCGCTTCACAAAAATCAAAAACTTGTTAATTATTTTTATCGCCTTCCCACACTTAGTCCATTAAAGACTATAAATTTGAAGTGTGGGGAGGGGATCCTTATTTAAAAAAATCCAAAAATATGTTATTTACTTTTCAATAATTTCAAAATCTAAAAACATGTTCTATGTCTTTATTAATATTTGAAAAATTACATAACGTGGTTCTTCTTCTCTATTATCCTCCTACCACTAAGTCCATGAAGGACGATATACATTTCAACTGTGGGGAGGAGATTCATATTTAAAAAACTCATAAAAATCGATTATCAACCTGCCATTTTCTAATTTATATTTCTTTTTGGTAAGAAGATAAGCATTATATTATAATCATGACCAGAATAAACCAATTACAAAGAAGTCTAAGGTACAAGTCACCTTAGAACTTTACACTCTAGTTTTTACTAACATAATACTATTCGTTCTTACCTCAAACCTTATGAGTAATACCAACTCTAATCATATGGCTTAATGCATCCTTAATACTCCTAAAGGATTACATTCGGCCTAGATACAAGCATGTCATGTTTGCAAGTGTTTCTAGCTCTCCATATTCCATATTACCAACCACCATAAACCCGCAGCTAGTATCTTTTTTCAGTACAATGACCTTGTTCTAAGTCCCTGCCACCAAGTTAAAATATTATCCATGGGTATGCAGATCCCCCGCCAACCAGCCAGTCTCCCCAAGCATTGTTGGCTGATGAACTGACAGTTAAAAAAACAGATGTTGTATACTCTCGTTTGCATTTTCACACAGATAGCAGATCATATCAGTGCTGAAGTTCATTCTGACCATTCTATCTAGTGTCAGTAATCTGTTCATTTCCCATGACCGGTTAATGAACTCTACGTTCCAAATGCAGTGGTACCATACAATATCTGCATTAGGCTCAAGTAACCATTCATAAGCATTAGAGACTGAGTATTCTTGTCCACAACTCAACCTATTTATCTCTACAAACTCATGCTTGATCTTCTCCTTAACCAAGCAGATTTTACTTCATACCCAACTGGAATTTGAGCTAGGCTGGTAATCATACCAATTTTGCCCTTTTCAGATAAATAGAGTGCATCCATCTCACCCATAGATGGTCCTCCTTATTAGCTAGCCACCAACATACTTGCCAACCTAAGCAATATTCCATACCCTGCCATTAGGTATCCCCAAACTACCATGTCTGGTGCTTCTGCAGATATCCTCCCTTCACAAGAGGAGGTCCCTGATTGTTTACAAGCCCATGCTAAAGAAAGTTCATGCACATAGCTTCTACCTTGTGAATGATTGTACTGGGAAGGAGAAAAATCATTGCCCAATTATTGTGCATTTTTCAAAACATTGCCTTAATCATAGTTAGTTTGACCCCATACGACAGTTTCTGTAATGGATTGAAAGTTTATTATTTTCATTCACAATTGACAATGAATACAAGGCTAGTATTTATAGTAGTTACAATTAGAAACCCTAACACAATATTTACCTAATACAAACTATGGTAATATACTATAAGACGGAGATTTGGAAATATTAACAAGATTACATAATAAGAAATATAGAAAGATAAATATATGAAAGATTACGTAAGATTACGTAATATTCCTAACACGCTCCCGCAAGACGGACGAACCGAAGGCGAGACCGATCTTGGAAAGTAACGAGCTAAACCGCGGTCGATGCAGTGGTTTGGTGAGGACATCAGCAAGTTGGTCATCACCAGAAATATGTTGAACACGAAGAAGACCAGTTTGAACTTGTTCGCGAACAAAGTGAAAAGCTAAAGCCAGATGCTTCATACGGGAATGAAAGACGGGATTAGCAGAATAATGAGTAGCACTAAGGTTGTGACAAAAGATAACCGATGGAGACTGGGATGGAACACGGAGTTCAGTGAGCAAAGAACGGAGCCAAGTGAGCTCGGCCGAAGTAGTGGCAACAGCGCGGAATTCGGCTTCGGTTGAAGAGCGGGCTAAAGCACGTTGACGTTTGGATGCCCAGGAGAGAGCATTACGACCCATGTAGGTGACATAGCCAGTGGTAGAAAAATACGAGTCACGATCCCCCGCCCAGTCAGCATCACAATAAGCATGAAGATGAGTGGGAGAGGACCGAAACATTTGAAGGCCAACATTGATGGTGCCATTCAAGTAGCGAAGAAGACGTTTGAGAGCAATCCAATGAAGTTCAGTGGGACGATGCATAAATTGAGCCAATTTATTGACGGTGTAAGCAATGTCAGGTCGAGTAAATGACAGGTATTGAAGACTACCCAGTAAAGAGCGATAGTCGGTGATGTTCGAAATGGTAGAGCTCCCATCAGTGTGGAGGGGAGGGGTGACCGCGACAGGTGTGGTAGCGGGTTTTGACTCGATCATTTTGTGAGTATGCAATAAGTCATGGATATATTTTGATTGTGTCAACAAGAGACCGTGGGGGTTGGGGGTGACTTCGACACCGAGGAAATAGGAGAGTGTGCCTAAATCCTTAAGTGAGAACCGTATGGCTAGAGACGCAATGAAGGCTGACACGATTTGAGGATTTGAGCCGGTGACAATAATGTCATCGACGTAGACTAATAAATAAATGGTGTGAGACGGTGTCGTGCACAAAAACAAAGACGGGTCGGCAAGTGAGGCCGTGAAGCCGGTTGCAAGGAGGTGGAGCTTCAGTGTCGTGTACCAAGCACGTGGGGCTTGTTTGAGACCGTATATAGCTTTGGTGAGCTTACATACATAAGTGGGATGTTCGGGGTCAGTGAACCCCGGTGGTTGTGACATGTAAACAGTATCGGTGAGAGCACCTTGTAAAAAGGCATTGTTGATATCAAGTTGGCGAAGACATCAACCATTAATAAGAGCAAGGGAAAGAATAGTACGCACCGTGGCGGGTTTTACAACAGGACTAAAGGTATCCGAGTAATCAATTCCGGGACGTTGGAGGAAGCCTTTGGCAACCAAGCGAGCTTTGTATTTGTCAATCGAGTTGTTGGGTTTGTATTTGATACGATAAATCCACTTACATCCAATGACATTGAGGGACGGGTTTGGAGGGACGAGAGTCCAGGTTGCATTGTGTTTGAGCGCATTGTATTCGGCAATCATGGCGTTGCGCCATTGCGGGTCAATCAAGGCTTGCTTGGTGGTATGAGGTAATCGTGAGGGGGGTAAAATGGTGGCTATTTTGGCATATTTGGGGTTGGGGCAGCGGATGTTGTGAGAGAGGCGCGTGATGGCACCAGGACGAGGAGGTGGGGGTGGTAGGGGTGATGATGAGACGGCCAAGAGGGGGGCAGAGGCAGGGGAGTGTGGAGTGTGGAGTGAAGCAGGGGGAGGCAGGGGAGTTAGGCGAGGCAGGGGAGTTGGGGCTTGGGGTCTGTTCAGGCAGAGTGCGAGGGGATGGGGGTGGGGACTGGGTTGGTGGTGTCGCGGGTGGGTGCTGGTCCGGTGGGTGGTGAGGGGCAGCGGAGGGAGGTGGCAGGGTGTAGTGAAACCAGTGAGTAGTGGAGGGTTGGGTGGAGGAGTTGGTGCGAGTGCTAGGCGAGGCAAGGTCGGGGTAGGGAAAGCGGTTTTCGACAAATTTGACATGACGAGACACGTAAACTTTGTGGGTGAATGGGTCAAGGCAATAGAAGGGACTTTGGGTGGGTGAATAACCGACGAAGACACACGGCTTGGACCTAGGTTCGAGTTTGTGCGATGTGTATGGACGAAGCCAAGGATAGCAAAGGCATCCAAAGCTCCGAAGTTTGGTATAGTTGGGTTCATTGCCGAATAGCTTGAGATACGGAGAGGAGTTGTTTAGGGTGGGTGTAGGTAGCCGGTTAATGAGATACACGGCGGTGGTGAAGGCATGAGGCCACAAGGTGGAGGGAAGACAAGCATGATTGAGAAGGGCTAGACCGGTTTCAACTATGTGACGGTGACGACGTTCGGCAAACCCGTTTAGTTCGGGGGTATGGGGTGGGGTTGTGAGGTGACTAATGCCGTTGGCATTGAAGGTTTGTGCCATTTTGATGTACTCACCACCATTGTCGGAGAAGACTTGTCGAATTGGTCGTTTGAAAAAAATTTCTACGAGTTTTTGAAAACGAACAAAAATAGTTGTAGCATCGGATTTTAATTTGAGAGGATATAACCAAACATAACGAGTAAAGTGATCAACAAAAATAATGTAATATTTAAAATTGTCATACGATATGATAGGAGATGACCAAACATCGGTGAAAATTAAATCTAATGGTGAGTTTGAAGATAAAGTTGAATTGGAAAAGACTAACTTATGACTCTTGTGTATATTGCAAGAGTTACAAAAATCAATCGGTAAATTACTAATGTTTATAGAAAACTTTGAAGATAACATATGAAGTATTTTTGCCGACGGATGTCCAAGACGATGATGCCAACCAACGTCTTGAGATAAGCGGCTAGTGTATGCGATAGGTTGAGGAGAGTGCCATTCATAGACTCCACCATTAGACGTCCCGCTTATAAGAATCCGATGAGTTTGAAGTTCCTTTATAGAAAAAGAGTTTTGTGAGAATTCAAAATAAGCGTTGTTGTCAAAACAGAATTGAGAAACGGAGAGAATATTACGGGAAATTAAAGGAACAAATAGGACTTTTTGAAAATTTAAAGAAGTAGTTTGAAGGCGAAGGCGAAACGAACCTATGCGAGAGATAGAGAGAGCCGAGCCATCGCCAATTACTAGTTCATCGCTCCCATCGTATGGAGCATGGAGATCAAGGTTGTCAAGATCATTGGTGATGTGGTGAGTAGCACCACTGTCTACAAGCCAAGGACGAGAGGCGGTTTGATCAAGTTGGTTAGTGGTGGCGGTGTGAGCTTGAGGCGAGGGCCGGTTAGGTGGACCATTGGTGAACGCATGGGACGGGGGGAAGACAACATTGGGATAGTCATGTTTGAATTTGTAACATGACGAAATAACATGACCGGTGGCACGACAGTATTGACATTTGCCTTTGAAAGAGGATGGGGTGTAGGGTGCAGTCACGGGTGGGGCTGGGTTAGAGGACGTGGGACGGGGGCTGGGTGTGGTGTAGGGTTTGGGGTGCAAGCAGTTGTGATAGGCAGCATGGGCGGAAGCCGGGAAGGGGGCGGGTTGGTGATGGTGTTTTTGAGTGAGTTCAAAATTGATTAATTTTTCGTGTAAGGCATCAAAGGAAATTGGGTCATCACTCGCATTAACGGAATCAATAATAGGTTTATAAGTGTTATAGTCGAGTCCAGGGATTACCTTGGCAATGATATCGTCAGAATCCATGGGTTTTCCAAGAATAGCAAGTTTGTCGGAGCAAGACTTGATGAGGTGCATGTAGTCAGTGACGGATTGGGTAGTATCTTTGGAGACGGAGTCAAGGCGATCCTTAACTTGAAGAATATGACCCCGAGTTGATTTGGCAAAGGTGTAGGCGAGAGTTGTCCAAACGGCGTTGGAGGTAGGGGCACGCATAACAAGAGCGTGAGTTTCCGGGGTTAGGGTGCCAAGGAGAGCACCCTTGATGAGTTGGTCTTGTCGTTGCCATGTGTGGAACGACGGGTTGGTGGTGGGTGGGGTTTTTTCAGTGGTGGAGGTGGCGGCAATAATGGCCGAGGGACACGGGTAGGAGTCGTCCAAGTATTTGAGCAAGTCATAGCCGGTGAGTAGAGACGAGACTTGATCTTGCCATTGCATAAACATTAATGGTGTAAGTTTGTCAACCATGGATAAGTTGACAAGGTAGAGTGGGATGCTCGGTTCATGGATGTTTTGAATAATGGAGGCCGACATGTAAGGGATTGAAAGTTTATTATTTTCATTCACAATTGACAATGAATACAAGGCTAGTATTTATAGTAGTTACAATTAGAAACCCTAACACAATATTTACCTAATACAAACTATGGTAATATACTATAAGACGGAGATTTGGAAATATTAACAAGATTACATAATAAGAAATATATAAAGATAAATATATGGAAGATTACGTAAGATTACGTAATATTCCTAACAGTTTCCTACTCCCGCTAGCTATGATTTTTTCAAAAAAATTCTTTGCCAAAATTATGAAGTTCAATACATCAATCCACTTAGCAGCTATAGGGACTCCTAAATATTTAAAAGGTAGGTCCTGTTTCTTTATACCAATCACCCTCAAAACCAGCTCCGTATTGTTCTGATTAACCCCATTCCAATACAAAAGTTCGCATCAATTTCATCGATTAAAATCTCTTCATTTTTGGTAGAATTATGATTTAATAATCGTAATTGGTTGAAACAGGACTAAAGTGCTGGACTGGATGCACATTGGGCCTAAATAGCCCTGATTGGGTTGAAATTATGTGGCCAACTTACTAGATCGAAGGCGATGAGCTCAGTTGCAGCCCTTTTCTTTCAGCGATCGAAATCGGATATGAGACTTCTCTAGGTTCGTCCTCAAACCAGATGCTTTTGAGAAAGTGAGAAAGGCCCTAATTAGTATTGTTTCTAACATTATAACCCCTCTACAGAACAAGAGCAAATCATGAGCAAAGTAAAGATAGCTCATTTTGGTACTCTTGCAAAGAGGATGATACTTAAACACTGGAGTCTTGCACCACACAAAATGTTTTACTCAAGTACTCGATACTATTTGTAAAGAGTAAGGGGGATAGAGGATCCCCTTTCCTTAATCCCCTTTTACCTTTGAAGAATACAAACATATCCTCAATGAGAGCAATGGAATAAGTACTACCAAATATCCCCTAGGAGTCTTTAAAGAATTGACTCTCATATCAATGTCAAACATGGCACTCTCACCTCCTCATCTGACACTGGAGTAGTTAACATCCTACTTTGTTCAGCAGTAATAGTAGGTCATTTTCTTATACTTCAGCACAAGCACCCCAAGAGTTGCTCAAACAACTCAACAAAGGCATGGTTAATCCCATTTGCAGAAGTTGTCTCATTCCCTTGACAGTCCATAATTTGAATCACTTTGTTTCTAACTCTCCTCTTCTTGATTCATTGCTACATAAAATAGTCGGGTATTTGCATCCATAATTTATAATTTGTATTTTAATTATTTATGCGATTTATAACTCAAAGATGGAGATTGATTTAATTAGTCCATTCATATTCAATAAACTGAAAAACAAGAATCATTACACACATACATACATGATACATCCATCATTAACTAACATATATAGCAAAATAAGTTGTCAACAATACAACGCAAAATGTTGCAGCCACAAACTAAGGCAAAAAGATGTCAACATTCAGAAATAGACATACAATCCATACTAGCATTCACAAAAGAAAAACAAAGAAAGAGAAAGATGAAGATGAAAGGGTAGAATGAGAAGAGATGTGGGTTAAACAATTTAAGAGAGTGACAGTTTTATAGTGCCAAGTAATACTCCTAGTCACAACCAGTCATCATCCACCTAAGCGTCTCACTCAGCACTTAATGTCTAAAACAAATACTAATTGACGGAAAAAATAATTAGGGTTACGCTTAAATTAGAAAACTTAGGGGTACCATGTATGTTTCCAACAATGTGGGGTACCACGTATAAAGTCAAACAATTGAGGGGTATCATGTAGAATATCCCTTATTCTTATTTGTAAAATAAAACTATTATCTATCAAGTGAGCAATAAAACATATAAAAGGATCATTTACTTTAGAAGTCCAACAATCACCAGTTAAAGCGACTCGACCCTCATATTTTGAAAAATATTCAATTAAAGCGTCTCTTTGTTAATAGTATTGAGTGAAACATTTTTTCTTTTTTGCAAATTTTGTCTATTTAAGTGTTCAAAAGTGGGTTGTAATGCCCTCTTATTAAAAATTTCATAGTTTGAGTTGTCACCAAATGAAAAGGATTGTTCATGCGCAATAACAAATCTAGTCGTTTCTTCTATCATATTATTATGAGAATAAGATCAAGTCATACCTCCGCGGGGTTGTGGTCTCATAAACCCGAAAAGTAGAGTTTGACTTTCTTGAGGATTGCTGCTCAAATGTGTTTCTCTTGTGATACCATGCACTCCTTTTAAATGACGACTCATGCTTCCGACCCCTCATCGATAGTCCACGAAAAAGCCTTAGTAAGTCCTTGGCTTTGCAAATTTTGCAAGGACACTTGAAAGAACCCGTCTTATCTAGAATCGGGATTCTATCGAAGTATGTCCAAATGTACAAAAGTTCACCATGTCGACCTTGTCTAACACTCGTAGTAGTACTAGGCACTTCATTGACCGGAGTTTTGAGAAGCTACAAAAAAAACTATAAAAAAAGATAACAAATAAACGGAATACATAATAATAAAACGAAATATATAATAAACGCAATGAAACAAAATATAAAATAACAATAAAACTTAAGAATGAAAAAAAAATATAATAAAACAAAATATATATTAACAGTAATCAAACGAAATATAAAATAAATAAAAATGAAATTTATGATAAAAATAATTAAACGAAATATATAGTAAAAATATTAAAATGAAATATATATTAAAAAAAATTAAAAAAATTAATAAATGTTATTTAATTTTATAAAATTATTATTACCGTAATGAGTTTGAAATTGAGAATTTTCGCCTTAGGATTGTTGTTGTTGTCGGTACATTGCCTTCATTGCCTCTTGGGTAAACATTCTACTTCCTTCCATTTTTTAATAAACTAACAAATAACTATTATATAAATATAAAATTAACTTATTAAATAATTATGTAAATATAATATTAAACTTGAAATAAAATATAAGATGATTGAATAACAGTCGGTCTCATTGAAGACGGCGTATATCCGTCTTCAATGAAGATGGATTTGAATCCCCTCTCATAAGGACGTCTTCAACAAAATTTGTGATTGAATAATTAGGCTAAAAATTGTATAGAATTGTAGATTGAAGAGAGTAGATGAGTTGTGTGAAGTAATGTGTGATTTAACACAAAATCTTATTTCAGACTGATTATTTCCGTCTGAAAAATAAGACGGGATTATATTGCCACTTTTTGATAAAATGTAACCACAGCTTTTATCAACTTGTTTTCAATAGTGGTTACATTTAACTGTAAAGTGGTTACAAAATCTCGTCTTATTGTTTCAGACCAAAATGGTCCATCTGCAAGACCAACGGGTGATTTAGGCCATGTTCTTTTGGACTTAATTTCAGCTCTTATAAGTTCAGTTCAGTTCATCTCCAATAAGTTCAGTTCAGTTCAGTTCAGTTCAGCTCTATTAAGTTCAGTTCAGTTCAGTAAGACATATTGTAATACTCCGTAATTTGCTTTGACTTGAACTTCAAAATTTTATTTCAAGTATTGTCTGGATTACTATGTTGATTGTTGAACGGTGGTGTTGGTTGTGCTTTCATGCTTGATGTTCTAAATGGATAGTGATGCACACTTCCTACACTGCTGATCTATTCTGAGCTTCCTTTTTTTTATTGGTTTCTACTTTCGTGCGGAGATCGGCCTACGTCTATTCTGGGTTGTAGAAAGCTCGTAGTATTTGCCACAACGTCTATTCTGGGTTGTAGAAAGCTCGTAGTATTTGCCACAACAGATCACTTCCCAGGCTTGTTCACTGATGCCCACCATGTTATGTTACGAGGAAGTCATTAGGTTCCTCAAGCTAATTTGATTCAGTAGGTCTTGCTTGTGACGGGTCGGATCTTGCGACGGGTATTTTGTGAGAGGAAATGGGTAGAGGGGACAAGGTGGGCACCCCCCATGTGCTTCTCCACTCACCCTTGATGGGTATTTTGTGAGAGAATATGGTACCCGTCTTAAGCTTAAGACGGATACCCCGTCTTAAATGAGAATTTGTGAATTTGATTATTGTCTTCTTCCTTGTTTGCGCTTTATTTGCTAATCTCTTCTGTTTGGATTTCGTTTTCGCTACGATGTTCCATTTCTTCCTTGGCTGAAATTTGGCGATCGGATATAAAACAAGATTGTACCACCAATCTACCCCAAAGTTCGTAAGATCTTTAGTTATGTGAGCAAAATAAAGAATTACGAGAGCTCTGGGGTGATACAAAGAAATATTTGAAGAGCTTACTAAATCTAAATGTTTACTAGCTTTCATAAACTATTGGTACCCTCAAACCCGTCAGGAATAAGACTCTTCGGGTAGCTCCTTCATGCAACAAGTTCGGTTAACTGGTTGCTGAAGGGGGAGAGAAAGCATGTAGTCCTTCAAAAGCATGAAAAATTGTGATCAATCAATATGTAGGTATAGACAGTACAGACATATCCTTAAGAATCCATATTGCTAGATCAAGCTTATTGTGCCTTAAAGCACGCAAAAATTTCAATTTAATTAGTTTAGATCTCGTTCACTACAGGAAAAACAGGATACAATGAGACTTAAATCCCATTTCTACTGGTTAACTGACAGCAGAAAGCACTGAATATTAATGAAAATAGCCGAGAACTTGACCACCCACATTTTGCTTGATGGCCTCTTCATGATCCAGGACACCATTTGGAGTAGATATTACCACATAGCCCCACTGCCAAAAAAAGTATCATATTAGAATAGAACAAGTAAACAATAAACTTTAAGACGTTTCTCGGTAAACAATGAGTCATGATGAGAGTTGAACTACAGACGGGACTAGTGAATTGCTTTCACACCGTCCCATATAAGTTTTGTGCTAATAAGTTCTCTTCAGGGAAAATTGACACAGCCTAGAATATGTGCTTTTTGTGTATTTAACTCTTAGTAAAGGTAATAAAATAGGAAAATTACATCTTACCATCCCAAATCTATTGTGCAATTTTACATAATTGGTTACGAAAACATTCCAAATGCCTCGGAAAAACACACCTGACGAGTTGGAAGGATTCGCACTCTGTATTCTTCAATATCCCTTGATTTTAAGTCCTGTCTGTAAGTGAAAGCTTTGCAATCATTTACCCTTCCCAATAGTTCAACGGTAGCCTTGCCCACTCTATGTGGATCCTGAACTTGGAAGTCCTTGATATACCCTGCAAATAAGATGACAGTATATCAGTTGTACTGATAACCATGGTATTAAACACTGGTCGCAACATCACGACAGTTATCGAGGCTTGAGACAGTATGGACCAATAGCACACTAAAAACAATATTGTTTTTGGGAACCTGTCGGAAAATTAAAGTTACTTATATACAAAAACTGAACAAAATACCCCAAAAAAAAGTTCTAATTTTCTGGTGACTGAGGACAGCAGCTCCATAAATGGAAGTCATATTGACATTGGAAAACAAAAGACGATCCCGAAGCCCAAAACTCACAACCCAACAGAGAGAGGAATTCACCAAATATGGTGCATGTCAGTGTAAGCGCAAAAAGCTGAATAGACTATATTTCTCAACTCAGATAACTTTAATATGAGCTCAAGTACTGAAAATGACCAACTGTGGTCAAAGGCAGGAGCAGCACCTCAGTCTGTCCACCACGCTAACGCGTAACAAATATGCCTTCAATCAATCACGCTTTCGTTTTCAAGGCTGCCTCATAAAATACTAACACTAAAACGACAAAAAACCAAAGGAAAATACCCCTAAAAGAAATTCAACCCCTAACCTTCTCTTCTTTCTCCTCCACACCTGCAACTTCCCTCCCTCCTTTATCTCCCACCTATAATGCCGCACTCTCTCCTACCACTAAGGCTGTTACTTTGAATAATAGCAATATCTAATACAAAATGTAGTCAGAACATGATATCGGGATAGTTCAGTACTTCAGTGTAAGATGAGCCATCGTGTATTAGATTCAGTCATAATCATTGATAAGAACACCCTGGATTTATCGGGCTCAGCGATCCACCCTTTCAACAATCTGGAAGCTATGAAATAAGGTTTGCTGCACATCGTGACCAATTACTCGGTATCTCAAAAGGCACTACCCTCCTTTCAAGCACAATTTACTTCAATACAAATTGGCACGTGATTCAAAGTTATCAAGTGAACTATAGGGAAATAAACCTACGCAACCTAACCCAATACCACACACACAAAAAGAGGGGAAAAGATAGTATACATTAATCCAATTCAACTCGTTAAGGCATTGTAACTTATAAGTTGGAATCTAGAGTGAGGGTAAGTGATTTAGTCATATGAATAAGTAGGTTGAGATACTCGTATTAAATAATCGAAAAACCATTTGGCGGTACACTTGTGTTTCCAATTCCTGATATTTAAGGAATCTGGTCCCTGATAAATAATTAGTTGACCCGTAATTGCATTTTCAAATCACCATTTTTGTTTTCGCCTGTTAACATAAACAAAGTTGTGAACTTTGAATGATTGCATTGTGTAATACAAAATGTGAAGGCTTTCGTCTTTGGGATTATTAACCTAAAACCAAAGATGAACCTAAGAACCTTGTTCCTAAACCACATAAACACGAGCCGAGTTCCTACATACACCATGTAATGATCAATTTGCAACATAATCTGCCAAATCCCAAATATTTGATTCGGTAATAATTAGATATCAAATATAAACAAAAGCTATGATTAACAGATTCAGGGTCTTTTAATAATGTGGGATTCCAGTAAAAGCGTTATCAGCTCAAATCAACCAAAAAACAACATGAAAATCCAATATGGCAGAACATTGAATTAATGTTTAAGCAAATAGAAACCAATTAATCCAATTAATTAGGTAAAAAATGAAAGAAGAAGTGGATGAGAAAGAGAAAGAGAAAGAGAAAGACCTCGGTGTTTCATGATGTTAAGAAAAGAGCAGATGACAGTGGAAATAGGTTTGAGTTCAGCAGACGCCATGTTTCTCTTCTCTGCATTCACTATTGTTCGCAGTGCATCGTTTAGTATCCTTCTCCCCATTGTTCTTCTCTCTACTTTCTCTCTTCTCCTTAAAGATGCTGAGATTTTTGGGGCATTATTATTAACAAGGGTTTTTTTAATTTAGAGTTGCGCTTTACTTTCAACACTATGGTCAAGAGCTGTTCATAAACCCGTCCCGTCCGGCCCGCTAACAAAGCAGGTTTAGACAATGATTCTTCCAAAATTTACAAAGGGCCGGCCCACGAACCCGCCTAAAACCCGCTAAACCGCATATCCGTGTACCCAAAAAAACATGCTAGTCGGGCATACGTTCCCAAAGCCCGCATTTGATCACTTCACCTTGTTGTTGCTAGTAGGGGTGACCCATTAATCCGACCCGAGAACACAAAAAGAATCATATAAGAGGTTAAATGGTTCAGTAAGTCTCGCTTATGATAAATATATTAGTCACAAGTAGAGTTGGCAAAAGGTGACCCGACCCGAAGAACCAACCTGAATTATCTGAAAACCGACCTGATAGAACCCGTAAATTTGTTGAACTGAAACCCGACCTGAACTGACCCCAAGGTTAACTGATAAATCGATAGAACCTGAAATGATATAACCCGAACTGACTTGTGACTCGACTCGAACCGACCCGAAATCCGATTCACCCACAAACCTGACCTGACCCGAACCGAACCCGACCTGTAACCCGTTTTAACCCGATTAAACTCGACTCGACTCATAGCCAAATAATTTTTTTTTAAGAATCTAAATTCCTTTCTAATTTCTTTTTTGTTTTATAAAAAAAATTATCGTTCATTTTATTTTTCAAACCAAAATGTAATCGTAAAATAAATAGTCCGTTGTAAATTTAGTACGCTATATTCGTAGTTAAACTTGTTAATTATTTTTCGCAAGTGATTGCGCATAAAATTTTAAATTAACGCTTTGTGAGAAAAAGAGTGTTTAGTTTTGGCTCCGTTGAAAACAATAAAGGGAAGAAAGAGTTATGAGTTATGGCCATAAAATCCGACCTCGGTTATTAATTATGATCTTAAAATCCAAACCTCAAATACACTATTCCAATAGAGCAGAGTGAATCAAAATTGATACGTAGAATCACCGTCAAGACAATAAATAAAATCTATTTCATAGGTAATTCATTTAGTTCCTTGCCATACTTCATATGTCAAATGTTCAACACTATAAACTACATAAACAACTGATTAAAATATTACTAGCAAGAAAAAAGGGAAGAGGTAACGAGAGGGTAGATTAAAAAAGGATAAATCTTATAATAGTTGGGTTAAATAGTTAATGACTCACTGCCCTACTGTTGGCAAAATACACCAAGGAAACATAACTTGAGTATTGTACGAGAGTGAAACTACACGTAGAAAAATACACATTTTAGTGACTACTCACTATTACAACCATGAGAAGCACACTATTATGATTTAGGTTTATATAATTCCTTCTCTTCTAAGATACGAATAAGGTTAACGTCACTGAGTGGTCAAAATGCCATCTTCATTATCAGAGTTAACATCATCAACCTCAATTCCAAGTTGCTCCAAATCTGGACATATGTTTAACTTAAAAGAAGGTACAATGAAGTCTTAGAAAAAGGTGGAATAGGCCATGTTGTAAAGTCGGTCATATCCAATTTAGGGTCTACATCTACATAAATGTAATAAATTAACATACTTTTAGCTTAGAAAATTACCTTCATATCCAAACAACGAATTACGAGTAGTTACTAAGGCTTCTACATTCTTTGATAAGAGAGAGCTCCTCCACTTATTTAAGATTTTACCCCCCCATACTAAATGTAGATTCCAGAAGCAACACTCGTAATTGGTATGACCAATATGTCTCTTGCCATAGAGGAAAGGATAGGAAACTTCTCTACCCAAAATTGAGCCATAATATACAGACAATTCAAAGATGGAATAGCTCATCAAGAAAGGAAAACTGTAAAGTACTACACTATTCTACAACTACATTACACAGAGATTATTTATAGATGACACTTTGAAATCACAAATTCTCATTGAAGACGGTCACTATCTGTCACAAGCGGAAGACGATAGTTCCCATCTCACAATATGCAAGTGGATGGTAAATGGATCCCTCACTTGCCCTTCCACTTGCATAATGTGAGAGGGGCACTATCCGTCTTCACAAAGACTAGTTGTTTAAGAAAAATTGAAGCTACTGGCATACGAATAATCACACACATGAATTTAAGAAACAATTAATGAAGAAAGCACGTAATATGCATATTAGTGGAGATTAATTAGAACCTAACAACAACAAATATCAAATTTGAAAGACTAATAACAACAAAAATCAGATAACAACGAAAAATTTGATTAATATAATATATAATTAAGAAATAAAAGGAAAAGGGTTTAAAAACGAGAAGGACGAAGATGTATTACCTTGTTGCGTTGTTCAGAGCTCTGGGCACAGTCAAGGAAAATGGGTCACGACGGCGAGTCACAACGGCGGAGGCGAGTGATTCGTAGGTTTCATTTTTGATGAGATTGAGGACTGGAAGAGGATGATTTTAGGGTTTAACAATTTCCTCCCCCTATTTCTTTTTCTTTTTCTTTTTTTACTAGATTTTATAAGAGTTAAATTTGTAATGTTTTCTGATTTATTTATTTGAAATTTCATTTATCCAGGATTGCCACTTTATTTAAAATTTCATTTTTTTCATTTTTGGCCTTTATTTGAAAATTATTTTTGAGTTTTAATGTGTTTTTCTCGAAAATAATGTAACCTTAAAATTTTAATTTTGCTTTTAAAGTGTGATCAAAGTTCGTATCTAACTCCACAATATTGGTTTGTTTTTTCATAAATGAATTCTTTTGTGAAAATAAGACTTCTCAATTATCTAATACTTACTCCATTCAACTCCACTCTACCATATTATTTTTTCACGTTTGCCGAGACGTGTTTTACGCGGTAAATATCGTTAGCTACGTGTTTGCAAAAATTATAAAAGTTGGATATTAAAAATGTACTCATAAAGACGAATCAAACAAGATCACACATGAATATATTTTCACTTATATATTGAGAGAAAATTGCAATTAGATGCCGACTCATGAATAGTGTGCAAAAATGAAAGTGGTAGAGAGGGGTTGAAGGGATGAAGTATGTCGCACACAGTCCCACTCCCACAGACACGTAGTTAGATTATTGAGTATTAATTATTGTAAACTTGTAATGTATGACGGACTTTCAAACACTTAAAAAGTGCAAGAGGATAACAAATTGTTATTAACAATTCATCTATCTTTTTATATATACGAGTCGTAAGGACATAAAATATACATTTAATGTGACTCATTGACTTGTTTGACTCTCACTCCTGAAGTCCCGAGACATATGTGTTGTACACTAGTAGGACATAAATACAATTTTAATGTAACTTGTTGACTTGTTTGACTCATCGCATCTATAATAGTTAGTACTACCTAATTGTTATAAGAATTGTGATTATACTATATATGATACTATATTAATCTATTCTAATATAAGACTAAAAATGAATCGATGAACTTGAATCATTCGATTATTAAGCTAATTAACTGTTACACGACAAATTGTTCTTTTATAAAATACGTTTAACATTATAGTAAATTTCTTTTGACTTAGTCACCGTGTAACATATATGTGACTTATACAAAAAGTAGATACCAACAATTAGGTATTATTGTGTCAGTCATATGAATATACGAGTATATGATTATATACAAATATTTTAAGGTGTTGAATCATTTGGTTCTATCTAACATTAAAAATAATACTCCGTATTAATCAAAAACGATAACACATAATATGACACCTTTATTTTTCAGATCATGTAACTAGTGTATGTGCTCACCTATATTGCTCGGACTCTTCAATACTACCTCGCGTACCCATGTCAACACTCGACATTCGGACATAGATACGGTACTCTTACACTTCATTTTGACCAAAAACATTATTTTTTGTCCATAATATAGACGAATCCGACACTGGATACGCACTCATGTCATATATTCATAACCGAGTTCGAGCAACATAAGTGTTTAATGAAATTATACAATCATTAACTTTATAGTCTTATACTCTTATGTTTTACAAATATCTTTTGTATAGAGTTCCTCTAATCCAATATAATAATGCATCAGTTCAAAAGTGATCCTTTAGCAGAACGACCGGACCCATTGACCCGATTTGTTGTTTGACCCGATTAATTTTCAAATTTAAGACGACAATATAAAATACTCGACCCATGAGTAACCTGAAACCAAACCGGTCTCGACCCGATAAAGCATATTGACCCGCTATATCCCGACCCATTGGTCAACCCATCCGAAATTGAATCGACTTGTTGTAGTTATTGACCCGATTAACCTGACCCGTCAGCGACCCAACCCGAACCCGACTCGACCTGAATAAGCAACCAGACCCGGTTAAACCCGAGCCCGACATGACATGAACTGCCTTAACCCGACCCGTAACCAACCCGATTGACCCGATTGTCACCTCTAACTATTATCATTGTTATTATTATATTAATTAATTTGTTATTATTATATTAATATATTTTTAAAAATTTATTATATTACTAGTATTATTTATTATTATAATTCTTATTTTTATTATTATATTTATATTTAATATATTTATTTATTAGTATATTATTACGATTAATTAATGGAAATATTAGTATTACTAACATTTATTATTATTATTATTATTTTATATTATATTTAATATTTTATTAATTTATTCACAATATTATTATTATTATTATTATTATTTACGATTATTAGTATTTATATCATTTATATTATTATAATATACTTATCTTATTAATTCTTTAGATATTTTTGTTAATATATTTATTACTATATTATATTATTACTAATAATGTTATCATTTATATTAATGTTTTATAATATTATTATTATATTATATTAGTATAGTATTATACTAATGTTTAATATATTATTATTATTATTTATATTATTATATTATTAAATTATACTCATCATATTTATTTTAATTACTATTTTTAATTTATTTATTACTATATTATATTATTATTAATAATTAGATAAGTACTATTAATATTTTACTATTATTATTATTATTATATTACTATTTTATTTTTATATATCTTATTATATTATTATTATATTATATTAGTATAATATTATTATTACTAGTGATTAAAATTATTATAATATTTATTATTGTATTATTATTGTCATAATATTTTTATTAGTTCAGTTCAGATCAATTCAGTTCAATTCAGTTCAGTTCAGGTCCATTAAGTTCAGTTCAGTTCAGGTCCATTAAGTTCAGTTCAGTTCAGTTCAGCTCCAATATGTCCAGTTTAGTTCAGTTCAAACGATTTCAGTCCAAAAGAATAGAGCCTTAATGGGGGGTATTTATAGTGTATTTATGGGATTACAAAAATGAAAAACTGATACAATACTAGCCGTTATGTTTTGCTCAACTGAAACTTACTGACTTTGACTCTAACAATCATACTAGTTTTAGCTCGTGCAAGATTGCACGGGAGTGTTATTCAAAACTGTAATAAACTATACTTAACTAAATAGATATGTTATTTATATAAAGTTTGACAATGAAGTATTAGATTAATCAGTTGTTACATTTACGTTACAAAAAATAACTATATTCATATGGTATTCATTTCAGTTTTAGTTATGTGTTAAAATTTTTGCTTTAAAATAAACATGAGCCTATGTTATTTCAAAAAATTGGAATTTTTAATTATCTTACTATTTTATATTAGTTTTAATTGCGTTAATTTTTTTTTATTTATAAAAATGTACCTAATTTCGGGTCGAGTCATCGGTCGCGCATGTCTTGATCTAAATGTTCGGGTTATTATCAGGTCATATTTGCCACAATCCGCTTCTTCATATGGGTTGGTCCTTAACCTGGCCTGGTGTCCACCTCTAGCTATAAGTTGCACACACTTTACCACCTTGTAGGTACCCTATTTACTCGCCTTATCATATCAAACCCTCAGCCCATATACCCATATGAAACCCAAGTAAAATATGTGTCGCATGAGTTTTAAAACCGTGCACTCATATACACATACCAACCCTCATCAAGTTTCCCCAACCCCAAAATATAAACCACAAAATTGTAAAACGCCCCCTCTCTCTCGGCCGATTCTCTGCCGCCTTTCATTCGCTCCTCCTTATTAGCATCCCCAAATGAACAAACACATGTTTCATTCTAAGTTGATATTTTAATCTCAATCCAATACCACAATTCTGCTTAAATGTCTTCATTTTAGCCCGTAAAAATTACAGTAGTGGTCTACAAAATTAGTTTAATATTGGTTTCTAATGAATTTATTTTACTTTTGGGTTACGGTATGACAATTAATAGATTTGTATGTCTAATTAGGAATTAACAGATTCATCTTTTATTTTATTTTTAAAAAAAATTCGTTTTTTTTTTCAATTTTTTTCTTCCTTGAGATTTTTCTTTTTCGTCATATAAAAGTCCGCTTTTTTGGGTTTATGTTTTATTTTTTGGGTGAATAAATTATGTTAATACGGAGTATTTATTTGTGTTTCTGACTGACAACATTACCACCTCGAAAATTTGGTCCTATTTTATTTACATAAATTGAAACTAATAGCCGTTTTTTTAATATTTTAATAACCAAATTAAATAAGATCGGTTAAATGATGTGTTTTTTTTTATATTTGATTTCTTCATCATAAAAAATTTGTTTATGTAAATATTAACTTTAAATCAGACATTTTAGATCCATGTTGTACTCTTTGTTTTCTTTTGAACTTCACAGGGAAAGACATCTTGTTATTATTTTCTCATAATATTTATATTATATTTATCTATAACAAATATTTATCTATAACACAATTTTTTTTAATATAATTACAAAACATATGGTAATATGATAAAATATGTAAGAATAAACAAATATATAAAGGACCACCTTAAAATTGACAAATACGAAGTAATAACTGTGAATAAAGTAGTAAAACTAAATTATGTTTTGGGTTTCAAAGAATGGCCCACCCAATCAAATGAAAAAATTGTTGATTGATGATGTGCCTTAAGGAGAATCTAGGAAATGTTTGTATTTTAATAGAAGGAGGGTTGTACAATTTTATTGTACCATTCATACTGCATCATACTGTATAATGATCCAAAATGTTGGATTTTTTAGATTTTAATTGTACCAATCCTACTGTATAATGTTCCAAAAAGTTGGATTTTCTAAATTTTT
>JAIUZE010006876.1:0-16089 GCA_022085475.1 Heliosperma pusillum
TAAAACGACGGGAGCGGGTCACTTTGCTGAATGATTGTGGCCACGCTGTCGTAACCCTCAGACAAATGGGTCACAAGTTGGAGCACTAGTCGGGTCTCGGGCACTGGAGAACCGACGTTTGATAACTGATCAGCAATCATTTTCAATGCTTGGCAATATGCCGAGACATTGGGATAATTATCCATATGGATGTTGCTGAATTGTTGTTCCAGTGTGACGGCGCGAGAATTTTGATTGTCATTGAAGATGTCCTTGAGACGGTCCTAAGTTTGTTGGGCCGTTGCACCGGGTTCAAGGATGGTGTGTAAAAGATCAATGGAAATAGTGCTATAGATCCATTGTTTGACGATGGCATCAAGGCGGTCCCAACCGGCATCCTTCTTGATAGCCGCATCTTTCGGCGGAGCAATATGATCCAAGACGTCAAAGGCACGAGTGGTATTCAGAAAGAGCTCGGCCCATGAAGCATAATGGACGTTTTCGATTTCGAGAGTGATGGGTACATAGTTTTTGATATTGGAAACCGAATATGCAGGAGAGAAGGAAGGTTTGGAGGATTGGCCATCGTTGGTCATGATGAAGGGATAGAGAAATGGTATTTCGAAATGTAAGAGGTGAAGCGGAAGCAGAGGATCGTAGAAGGCTGATACCATAAAAGATATTATATTTCCTTAGTTTATTCAACTGAAACATTGTACAATATATACAATAGTAGTATCCTAAGTTAGCTGTCAAATCCCATAATCAAAGAGATGTCAATCAATACATGCTAAATATGAGGGATGCAATTCCCGTATAAATGTAAACATAATAAGCTAAGTTAGGAAACAATATAAACATAGTTATTGTGCAAGAATAGTCAATATGCTATTGGCATATTCTAATATAAATGGTTAAGGATCCTCTGTCTCACTTTTGTGTCCCATTCTGTGTCCCATTTCATACAGATTCCGACACATCACCTATTGTAGGAATAAAATATGCAGTATATATATTAATTAGTTGATGTGTCAGAATCTGTATGGCGTGGGACACAGAATGGGACACCAAATAGGACAGATGATCCTTACTGGAACCAAATGGATTCCCACTTGCCTAATTGTGAGAGGGAATTCGACATATTTTCATTGAAAACAGATATGCGTCGTTTTCAATGAGAATTTGTGACCTTCAATAGACAATGATAGAGCCTTCATGGAGGAAATATAGAAATAAGAAAGATTATTTCCTCAAAAATATATATAAAAAAATAGTCGTAAAAATAAGAAAGTCTATAATCCCTTTGGTGTGATGCCGCCATTTTTTGAGTGAGGGGGAATGTGAGTCTTGAACTCGAACTCTATGAAAAGGAGTTAAGATACTCTCTATATGCTAAAAAAAATGGAGAGGTAAATTTCTTTTAATGGTTCGGATTTAATTCGTGAAAGATCGAGTGATTGTAATTACGCTTGGGTAGGAAAAGGTAAATGAATGAAAAATATATATAATATAGGTGTATTAGAGAGGAAATGGAGTGAAAGAAAAGTAGACGATCCAAATTGTATAAAAGGGTATCGATCCCTCTCCATTACCTACCAATGGATACGATTTAATTTCGAGAAAAAATTGACAGCCTAGATATACTTGCAATGTAAACAAATTGAGATGAAAATTCAAATGTCCGGAGAATCTGATCCCTCCATTTTGGCCTAGGCAAAATCCTAGCCATTAATAGGTAATTGATAATAGGTAATTGATCAGAGCATATCATTTGTCTCATTTCATGTATTTTGTTTCCCAGTACCTCTGATAATGACACATTAGCCTTTAATATATAATATTACCATTTATATTATTTTAAGTGTGATATGTCAAGATCTGAAGAGAATGAAACACAATATAAAACATAAAAATAAAACAGGTAATCACTGCTTGTAATTAATAATTGAGAAAATCTTAACATAGAAAGAGGACACCCCTCACTAGTCACTAAATGTCTAATTGTGTTGAAAGATAATAGGATGGGTAGCTAATTTGCATCACAAATGACAGACCGACTTGTAGCAAGTTTCCGACGAGTCAAATCCCCCTCACAATGAGCAAGTTGGGGAGGGAGGTAAGTGTTAAAGATAAACAAGATAAACAATCCTACTCCAAGTCAAATGCTACGTAACAACTATTTCTCCTGCCTATTCTTCCTCCTACCTATTCTTACTCCTATTGTTATTATATGAATATTATTCTCCTAGTTTGTAGCCTTTAGTTAGCCTAGTCTTTAGCCTTTAGTTAGCTAGTCTCTAGTATATAATGTATACTGTGTAATCAGAATTTCTAATCAATACAATTATCAAAACCATTTCATCCTTTACATGGTATCACGAGTCTAACGATCCTCACGATCAACTCGATAATTGCTTCCCTTGTGAGCTCCGACACATATACACGAACCCGATATTTATTTTCTCGATCATGGCACACCAACTCCAACTCGTTAATACTGCTGAACCAAACTCACCTCTCACCCTTGTCAACTTCTCAAACTGTATTCAACTCAAAGACACCATGACATTCCGTCAATGGCGTTTTCAAATACGAGCTATTATGAACGGCCTCCAACTTTTTTCCTTCCTTGATGGAACGAACCCCCCTCCGGCAGCCACCATTATCCAAACTCCGACACCTCCTGCCACCAATCCCACCACAGCCCCCAACCCAGCCTACACCACCTGGTACCGCCAGGACCAACTGGTTCTTGGTGCGCTCACCGGAACACTTTCACCTCCTATTGCTGGCCTTATCGTCAATGATAACACTTCTCATGAAGCATGGTCCACTCTTCTCCGTACCTTTGCCAATTCTTCGCGTGGTCACCGTCTTCAAATCAAAGACCGACTTGAAAATATTTCCCACACCGATGACCTCACTATAACCGATTACATGACTTCTATAAAAGCTTGTACCGACGACCTTGCCCAACTTGAACATCCAATGGATGTCGATGATATCACAAACAAAATCCTCAACGGTCTTAACCAAGACAAGTATCGATCTGTTATTGATGCTGTCCGTGCTCGGGATAATCCCATTTCCTTCGAGTCTCTCCACGAGAAACTTATCCAACATGAACTCCGTCTCAAACATGCTTCTCCCGCTGTCACATTAACTCCTTCCGCTAATGCTGCAAATTATCGACCCAATTATTCAAACCGTACAAATTATCAGCCTCGCTATCAAAATCAAACCAATCAAACCCGTCCCTATACCCCAAAACCTGCTCAGCACAATTCTCACAACAACTCCCCAACCACCTACAAAAATCCGTACCGTGGCCGCTGCCATTTTTGTGATACGGTTGGCCACGTTGCCTCCAACTGTGAAGACCTCAAACGCCAATATCCCGATGTTGTCTTTCCTACCCGTCAAAACTGTGGCCCATGTCCTCAATCCAACACGGCTGCTGCCTCAGGTGCAACTCCTCCTCGCTCATGGGTCGTTGACAGTGGTGCTTCTCACCATATCACTGACGACCTAAACACTCTCTCCCTCCATAGTCCGTATGAAGGCCCGGATGACCTCTATATTGGTGATGGTTCTCCGCTACATATTACTCACACTGGTTCTTTCCACCTCCCTTCCTCTTCTTCTAAAACACTTCATTTTAATAACGTTCTTGTTGTTCCGAGTATCTCCCGTAAACTTTTTTCTGTCACTCAATTTTGTTATGACAATAACGCTTATGCTGTTTTCTCACATTCTGCCTTTTCTGTCAAGGATACTCAGACGGGAACGCTTCTTCTTCACGGGCCACTCATTGACGGAATGTATGTGTGGACCCCTCCCTTGCCTCACGCACATCTAGCCATCTCCCCGGGTCAATCTTCGTGGCATCATCGTCTTGGTCACCCTTCCAACAAAATTATTTCTGTTCTCAATTCTAGATTTAATTTAAAACTTGCTGTTTCTGATAGTTGCATGTCATGTCATATTAATAAAAGTCATCGTCTTCCGTTTTCTAATTCGACTCTTGTATCGAATGCTCCTTTAGATCTCATTTTCTCTGATTTATGGCAGTCACAAATTTTATCAAAGGAGTCGTACAAATATTACGTTATTTTTGTTGACCATTATACACATTATATCTGGTTATATCCGCTTAAACAAAAATCCGACACTGCCTCGACTTTTATCAAATTTCGTGCACTTGTTGAAAAATATTTTAATAAACCCATCCGTCAATTTTATTCTGATAATGGCGGTGAATTTAAGAAAATGACGAGTCATCTTCAAATAAACGGTATATCTCATCTTACTTCCCCTCCACATACACCCGAACATAATGGCTTTGCTGAGCGAAGACATCGTCACATTGTCGAAACAGGTCTAGCCTTACTCACTCACGCAAAGCTCCCATCCTATTTCTGGCCTTACGCATTTACAACAGCTTCATACCTTATAAATCGTCTTCCCACGTCAACTCTCCAAAATAAATCACCTTATTCCACCATTTTTCTTAAGGAGCCAAACATCGAAAAATTGCATAGTTTTGGTTGCTTGTGTTTTCCTTGGTTACGGCCCTATAATACTCACAAACTCGAACCTCGTTCCGTTCAATGTGTTTTTCTCGGGTATTCTCTTACTCAAAGTGCTTATCTATGTCTCAATCCCCTTACCTCCCGTATTTACACGTCGCGTCATGTACGTTTTCTAGATGATGAGTTCCCTTATTCCCGTCTCCTCACACTTCCCTCTTCTCCTGTCTCACTGACCACCACGGACTGGTGTTCACTCACTGTTCCAGTCCTTCCCCCGTCTGGCCAGCTCTCCCCTGCCTCCTCCCCTGCCTCATCCGGTCCCCAACCAGCTTCCCCTGCTCCGTCAAGTACCCAGCCACCTCTGCCCCTAAACCCGACCCCCTGTGCTGCCTCTGATCAGCCCCTCACCTCCTCTGTCATACACCAGCCCCCACCTACCTCTAACCCTCCCAATTCCCGCCACAACACTCGTCTTTCCAACAATATTCGGGTACCGAATCCACGTTATGCTAAACTGTCCGTCTTACCCACAACCCATGCTACTCCAAACACGGTAAAACAGGCTTTAATTGATCCTCTTTGGCGCGATGCAATGCAGTCCGAATTTGATGCATTAATTCGCAATTCTACCTGGAGTCTTGTCCCCCCCGAATCTGCTCAAAATATCATCGGTTGTAAATGGGTATTCCGTCTTAAATATAATCCCGATGGTAGCCTAAAACAACACAAAGCCCGGCTTGTTGCCAAAGGCTTCCATCAAAGACCCGGCCTTGATTACTCAGAAACGTTCAGTCCCGTCATCAAACCCACTACAATCCGTCTTATCCTTTCCCTAGCTGTATCTAACGGTTGGTCAATTCGTCAGATCGATGTGAATAATGCCTTCCTCCAAGGCACTCTTACCGAGTCCGTGTATATGGTTCAGCCACCTGGGTTTGCAAATTCTGATACTCCAAATCATGTCTGTAAGTTAAGCAAAGCAATTTACGGTCTTAAACAAGCTCCTCGAGCTTGGTTTACTGAACTCAAAAATTATTTACTATCCTATGGCTTTCATAATTCTTTATCCGACTCGTCGTTATTTATTTATACGTGCACTAACACCTGTCTATATGTTTTAGTGTACGTCGATGATATCATTATTACAGGTCCGACTGCATCCGATGTTACTGCCTTCATTCATGCCATTTCCCGCCGCTTCTCACTCAAAGATCTTGGCCCCTTATATTATTTTCTAGGAATGGAGGTCACTCCTACTGCCTCCGGTTTACATATTAATCAGACGAAATATATTGCTGATGTTCTAACTCGTCACAACATGTTCGACTGTAGTCCGTCCAATACTCCTATGCTCACCCATCCGCCGCTGCTTCGTGAACAAAATGAGCATGTTGTTGATGAAACTTCTTACCGTGCTATTGTTGGAAGTTTACAGTATTTATCCCTTACTCGTCCAGATATCGCTTTTCCGGTTAACAAGCTAGCTCAATTTCTCAACCATCCTACGTCGCCACATTGGTCAACACTAAAGAGATTATTACGATATTTAAAGGGCACATTTCACCATGGCATTCTTATTCGCAAAGAAAATCCGTTCAACCTTCATGCCTTTTGTGATGCTGATTGGGCCGGTGACAAAGATGACTATGTTTCCACTACGGGGCTCATTGTTTTTATTGGTCAAAATCCCATCTCCTGGTCCTCTAAGAAACAACGTGCTCTATCTCGCTCTTCCACAGAAGCGGAATTTAGAGCTATTGCAGATACTACCTCGGAAATTCTCTGGTTGAAATCCCTCCTCACCGAGCTCAAGATTCCTTCCTCTCCAAAACCCGTTATTTTTTGTGACAATTTAGGAGCAACTAATTACTCGGCAAATCCTATTTTTCATTCTCGGATGAAACACTTGGCCCTTGCATTTTATTTTGTCCGAGAACAAGTTCAATTAGGCACTATACGGGTTCAACACATTAACGGTGATGATCAACTTGCTGACACGTTAACAAAGCCGTTACCCAAACCTCGCTTCTTAAGTCTTATTTCCAAGATTGGCCTTACTCTTCGACCGTCCATCTTGCGGGAGCCTGTTAAAGATAAACAAGATAAACAATCCTACTCCAAGTCAAATGCTACGTAACAACTATTTCTCCTGCCTATTCTTCCTCCTACCTATTCTTACTCCTATTGTTATTATATGAATATTATTCTCCTAGTTTGTAGCCTTTAGTTAGCCTAGTCTTTAGCCTTTAGTTAGCTAGTCTCTAGTATATAATGTATACTGTGTAATCAGAATTTCTAATCAATACAATTGTCAAAACCATTTCATCCTTTACAGTAAGTGGGGTGCAAATGGAGCCCCCCACTTGCCTTGCCACTTGCTCTTTGTGAAGGGGATTTGACACGTTACAAGCAAGACTTGTTGAATTTGCATAGGACACGTGTATAAAATTCCCGGTTGAATCCTCTTAATTTCTTGCTCTCGATGTCTTTTCTAATACACTAATATATTAATAGATTTTCTCTCTTCATTCACGAAAAAATTACTTTTATGAAATAATTACTATCATTAGATGGTCACGAGATTTAACCCGGACCTTCATTTCCATTTTTCTTTGCAATAACAGTAGGTCTTGCTTAAGACGGGTCGGATCTTGTAACGGGTATTTTGTGAGAGGAAATGGGTAGAGGGGACAAGGTGGGCACCCCCCATGTGCTCTCCACTCACCCTTGATGGGTATTTTGTGAGAGAATATGATATCCGTCTTAAGCTTAAGACGGATACCTCCGTCTTAAATAAGAATTTGTGTTGCAATAAATGTAGAGGTAGATATAAGCTAATTTAAATTCCCAAAGTATGAAAGATTGGTCTGAATGTTGTTAGTAATATATTGTGTTTTTATGAAAAAAGTATTACGGTGTACTATACCTTTTAGGGCTGAGAAAAAATAATCCGATACAAAAATTTTATCCGAATTCGATCTGTTTTTCGAATTAAAAATTCCGAATATCTGAATTCCATTTAAATTGGATATTCGATCCGGTTTTTTCCTACTCCGTGTTAAACTGGATCGGATGTGGATTGAGAAATTTTGAAAACCGAATACCCGAATCCGATCCGAATTTTTAAAAATTATTTAACCAAGGGAAAAATAGGAAACAAAATTAAAAACTACTCTTTCTTTGTTGTTTTATAATCTTTATGTAATGTATTTGTTATATATTCAGTTTGGCACAAAGACTAAGGAAATGAGGAAAAAAAAGTATTAATAAAGTAATAGGTTTATCTCACAAGCCCATTTGCCCATACCACAAGTCCACTTGCTCACTTGTCTAAACCCTTACCAAAATTAGAAATAGATAATAATTAATTAATAAACTCAAAACGTAATAAGATAACGATTAAGCGGAACGGAGGGGGTATATTAAAACACGCATTCTCATTGAAGACGAGACATATCCGTTTTTAATGAAGATGGGTCGAATTTTCTCCCACAATGAGGCAAGTGGGGGTACAAGTGAGAATCGATTTAACTCTCCTACTTGCCTCCTTATAAGAGAGGATCCGACCCAATTACATTGAAATCGGATATACCTATCTTCAATAAGAGCAACTCTAGTACTTCGTATCATAATACTCCGTTTTTGTAATAATACTAGCTACACAAAACATTAATAATTGGACGGAGACATTACATTCCTCTGAATTAAGGTCCTCGTGGCATGCAACATGCATCACATGTCGTTATTCAATGCTGCGGTGTTATATCAGTTACGGTGTGGTCGGTTGCCTTATATCGCGGTTATCAAAGCTTTGCACATGTTCTAATACTTGCATTACATTTGTTACTAACTTCAATTCTAGTCTTAATTCTAATTTATGACAAACACTTACGTCTTAGTTCTAATTGCACTCTTATAAACTCTTTCTAAAATTACTATCATAAATTTTGAATCTTTGATCTAAAATTACTTTCAAACTCTGTTTTTGAACTTACTGTCTCTTTTTGAACTTATTTGCCATTTGTATACCTGGACATGGTTATACCCATTGTTGTTAAACTCCCTCCGGATCGTAGAATCTTACAATTTTACTATCCAAAAAGTGATGGCTAATCCCAATCATAGGTAGGATATTAAATTTGTAGGATTTTACAATTCAAATCTACTTTATATAAAAGAGGAAATTTTTTAAGCTTTCTCATTGATCCCTTAAATTTAGGAATGGGAAGCATTTTTTTTAATGTTAAACTCACGTTCATATTTACATCATATCATCATCATATCATATCATATCATATCATATCATATCATATATAATATTAAAGCTGAAGCCGGTGCCTCATACGTCTGCCACGTGTCATGAGCATGAGAAGTTGCCATGTGTAAAAACTCATTTAGTGCTGATCAAAGCTTAATCAGTTTAAGTTAATTGTAATTGCAATATTAACCAATTGTAAATTTGTATAAAAATTCATTCCTTATTAAATAATCAATCTTTCCATACAAGCCCATCAATCCTTATTCGTTTTTTCCTCACAATAATTTAAAATAGGATCTTAAGCCGTCAATCACGGGAATTGTAATCACATTTCTTATTAATTTAATTTGTTAAGATTTTGCGTAACTATGGAATTTGGAATATAATCGCTATTTTAATGGAAAGTGGAGAAACTATGTAAACGTTGATAAGGAAGTAAATATTGCTTACCATTTTGTCATTTTACGTGCGATTCATCATCTACGAGTAATACGCTAACACAAGTGAAGCCCTTAATTGTTATACTTCTCTGTTCCTTTTCTTTTTTCGTCATTTTGCATTTTCTTATGGCAAAACACATTATTTACATGATACTAATATTGTATCTAATGTCTCCCAATATATACATGTCTTTTTTATGTTATTTTTTTCTTGTAAAGCATACGGTTTCTCAGGTAAATGAAACTTCGATGAGTACTCTGTACTTAATACAACGTAATATGGAGTATCATCTTAAGAAAGATGATGGGTAATTATCATTATCCCTCTCTGAATTGGATAATAACTTTATTCATCAACTTTCTTTATGCCTATATATTACCGTTGTCCCTTTTTTACTTTTTGATTTTTTTCTCATTTTACTATGTAAAAACAAGGTAGCCCTAACGCCATTGACATTAGAGCGATAAAAATACCTCGATATAAGGGATTTCTAGGAATTTCCAATTATTAGACTATACAACTGATAGTATAGATTTGAAGCCTTATAATAAATAAGTTGAGCTTATAGGTATATTTTACGAGCTTTATTGAAAAGAAAATGAGTGCCTTCATATAAATTTTAAACTCAAAATATTATAATGAAACTAAAAAACAAAACATATAAGCTCAATTAAACTTTAATTTGATACCTAAAAAATTAAAATGTAACTAAAAAGTTTTAAAAGCTCGAAAAGATTGCATATAAGCTCAATTAGATTGATATTGGATGTACTATGCTCATATACATCTGAATGTAGAGTCTTATTTGTTAGGAATTTAATACTTTGGGACTCATTAGGACTCCGCTTAGGACTCCGTCTTTGAGCCCAACTCTCTTTCTATTATTTTATTATTAGTTTGGGAAACACCCTATTTACGATGTACTATAAATACCGATAAGATTATTAATAGAAAGGCAGATTGAGCTTTATATCTAAATTGTTTTCCTAGCATGGTATCAGAGCCTCTTTCCTAGAGGACTCTACAAAAATCGTTTCCGCTACCTCGCCGGTGGGTTAATAATGTAAGAAACCTACCGACGGGATTTCATTATTTCCTATCTAACCAATAATTTATCTTAAATTTCTACCGTACAAATACTTGAATTAATTAAAAAAAAAGTGATGTGTTTATGAGTCTGATCTCATGGTTACGTAGGGTATTGATGCTCTAATTGCCCATAATGCTTATGGTGGTAATGTCTCTGTGAGAGACCATGGTTGATTAGAGTAACAATTGATGGCAGTATCTTCATGTGGGCAATCCAAGCATGTACGTGATTATTGCAATTTGTGCTTGGGATTATTGTATATAATCCCATACGAGAAAAAGACGTATAAGCTATGGTACCAAATTACTGTAGCATGTTTCGGCTCTCCTCGTGTCGTGAGACGAGGCGTATTGATTATATTTATGTCGTATGACATTAGTATTTATTTATATGAGTGGGTAGATGGTTACCCCTCCGTATGTACTGGCGAGTTATGCAGTTATATGTCGTGAGACATGATTTATATGAGTGGGTAGGTTGTTACCCCTCCGTATGTACTGGCGAGTTACGCATTTATCTTGACTGGCGAGTCGATTACGCATTATCTATATGAGTGGGTAGGTGGTTACCCCTCCGTATATACTGGCGAGTTACGCACTTATTACGCATTATACTGGCGAGTTACGCACCTATCGTGGCCGGCGGGTCGTATACGCACTGATGAAGAAGACGATTTGAAGACGAAGAAAAGTCGGACATTTTTTTTCTCTTATTAATTATTGTATTTTCGATCAAACTCATGGAAATTTAGTCAAATTACCATAAGTTTGAGGGAGGGTATTAAGGAATAAGATCTCATATGGAGTCATATGAGATCATATTAAGATAAGTTTAATAAATATATTAGGATAGAATATTAATAAGATATTTAGTATTATTTGGTATCCTAGTTTAGGTAGATTACTCATACTATGAGTACCTATTATGTATTCACAACAACACAATATTATTATCAATAAGAATTACTCTATTACGAAATCTATCATGGTGATGATTTCTCCCGTGGAGTATGGCTTTATTTAATGAATTCAAAAACAGAAGTTCGTGAAAAATTTATGACCTTCATTGCTATGATTGCTCGGCAATTTTCCGCAATAATTAAAATTGTACGGAGTGATAATGGCACTGAGTTTCACCCCCTTCAATCGTATTTCACTTCGTAAGGCATATTATTTCAAAGTTCTTGTGTGGGTACCCCACAACAAAATGGAAGGGTGGAGCGCAAGCATCAGCACATCCTTAATGTTGCTCGAGCACTCCGATTCCAAGCTGGCCTACCTATTATTTTTTGGGGCGAGTGTGCTCTTGCCGCATCATACCTCATGAACCGCACTCCCTCGGCTGTTTTAGGGGGAATTACTCCATATGAAGTCCTCTTTGGTAAGCCCCCGCCCTTTACCCATTTGCGTGTCTTTGGGTCGTTGTGTTATGCTCACAACTAACGCGCGAAGGGAGATAAGTTTGCTAGTAAAAGTCGGAAATGTGTTTTCTTGGGGTATCCCTCTGGAAAGAAAGGGTGGTATGTTTACGACCTTGAAAAATGCGAGTTGTTTGTCTCACGAGACGTTATTTTCTACGAGTCCCACTTCCCGTATTTGGAAGAAGCTCGTACACCTCAAGGGGGGGGGGGTTACGAATGATGATGATTATATTGATAATGATGACGATATACCTAGGTCGGTTGAGAAACCAGTCACTGTAGCTGAACCCACAGATCCTACTGTGACCGTGGAGCCCACTGACAATGACACACCATCCGATACTGCGGATGAGCCTACTGCTCAAGCATCGCCACCACCTCTTATGGGCCGTGGTCATCGCCCAAAAATACCGTCTACATCACTCCGTGATTATGTGGTTGGAAAGACCGTTAAAGGTAGTAGTCCATCAATCGCCTCTCATATCGACATGCCATCACCTTCCTCAGGTAAGTTATATCCCCTCATTAATTATGTTAGTAGCGAAAAGTTTTCTGTCAAGTATCGTAATTTCTTGGCAGCTATCATGACCCATAAAGAACCCCGCTCTTTTAACGAGGCTGTACAGGATGAGGGCTGGCGTAAGGCCATGGATGCTGAGATGCAAGCCTTGCATGACAATGGTACATGGACATTAGAGCCCCTTCCGGAAGGTAAACGTGCTCTCGGTAACAAATGGCTGTATAAAATTAAGTACAAATCCGACGGTACCATTGAACGATTAAAAGCTCGCTTAGTAATTTTCGGAAATCACCAGACACATGGCATAGATTATGAGGAAACATTTGCACCTGTTGCAAAAATGACTACCGTGCGAACATTTCTTGCTGTTGCTGCATCTAAAAATTGGATCTTGCATCAAATGGATGTTCATAATGCCTTCCTGCACGGTGACCTTAATGAAGAAGTATATATGAAATTACCCCCTGGTTTTCGCTCTGATGTTCCAGGCATGGTTTGTCGCTTGCAAAAGTCATTGTATGGTCTTAAGCAAGCTCCACGGTGCTGGTTTGCAAAATTCGGGACGGCTCTCAAGGAATACGACTTTGTACAAAGCCTTGCTGATTACTCTCTCTTTACTTATACTCGAGGTACGATTCACCTACATGTGCTTTTGTATGTCGATGATTTGATTATATCTTCAAATGATTCCGCTGCCATTACTATTTTCAAGAAATATCTCCACTCTCGCTTCCATATGAAAGATCTGGGTGTCTTGAAATACTTCCTTGGTCTCGAGGTTGCCCGTAACCCCACTGGTATTTTTGTTTGTCAACGAAAATACGCACTCGACATTGTTGCTGAGTGTGGTTTTTTGGGTTGCAAACCGTCACTTACGCCTTTGGAACAGAATCATAAACTTGGTCTCTCTAGACGGCCCCTCCTAGATGATCCTGAACAATATCGTCGTCTCGTAGGCCGCCTTGTTTATCTCGCAGTTACTCGTCCCGATCTGACGTATACTGTTCACATCTTGTCTCAATTTATGCATGCCCCACGGGAAGACCATTGGGATGCCGCACTTCGCACCGTGCGTTATTTAAAAGGGACTCCGGGCCAAGGTATTCTCCTCCGCTCCGATTCTTCCTTATCGCTTACTGGCTGGTGTGATTCCGACTATGCGGCCTGCCCTCTCACTCGTCGTTCCCTCACTGGTTGGGTCGTCTTTCTTGGCTCTTCTCCTGTGTCATGGAAAACTAAAAAACAACCCACTGTTTCTGTGTCATCTACTGAAGCTGAATATCGATCTTTGGCTGCAGTTACGTGTGAATTAAAATGGCTCAAAAGCCTCTTATCGAGTTTGGGCATTCCCCAGCCCACGGCTATTCCTCTCTTTTGTGATAACAAGTCTGCCCTGCACATTGCAAATAATCCCGTCTTTCACGAGCGCACGAAGCACATTGAGATTGATCTTCATTTTGTTCCTGATGCTATTCAAGACGGTCTTATTTCTCCCTCGCATGTCTCTACTACGGTCCAGCTTGCGGATGTATTTACGAAAGCCCTTGGCTCATCTCGGTTTTTGTCTTTGATTGGCAAGTTGGACACTCTTAATCTGTATGCTCCAACTTGAGGGGGGGTAATACGTTGGGACTCATTAGGACTCCGCTTAGGACTCCGTCTTTGAGCCCAACTCTCTCTATATTATTTTATTATTAGTTTGGGAAACACCCTATTTAGGATGTACTATAAATACCGATAAGATTATTAATAGAAAGGCAGATTGAGCTTTATATCTAAATTGTTTTCCTAGCAAATTTCTAAGTGCCAAGTTTGAGGTCGCGCATAAAAGAGGAATTAGAATCTTCTCCATGTCTTTCTATCCATTTCTCCCCACACACTTATTTAATAATATATTTCTCTTTACACAATATTAACCTTTATTTCTATGTATAAATCTATAACCGTTCGATACAGACATAATGCAATCTGAACCGTTAATAGGAACTTACCTCTTCATTTCTTCAAAAGAAATGGAGAGGATCTTTTCTGTACAAAAGATGCCAATTGCAAAAAGAAGTGCAAGCAAAGATCAAACTCGGTAGCAATTATATGGGTAGCTGACTCCTAAGGAGTAAGAGAGCCACAACTAATTTTTCATACTAAATATAGAAAGGGAATAATAAATATGAGATAAATTTTGAAGAAAAAAAAGAGTGGACGGAGTATGTTATTTTAATTTTAAAACAATATAAATTCTTGGAAATACAACTTATGTGATAACACGAAATTAGGTAAATGAATAAAAAAGTATAAAGCATGTATATCCTTGATTAAATAAATAAATCTAATATGTAACACAGGTTTGGCATATGAGGTGATAAAGACGGTCATTACAATTTAGACAAAACTCAAGCTAATTAAGTCGAGCAACCAGATGAATTTTGATGTATTGGAAAACAATAGTTTGTGAAATACATTTAAGAAATTCTCTTGGAGAATGATGGTAGAAGGGTTTCAAACATTGTACCGATGAACGGTAGTCAAATAATGGGTTTACATCGTATCCATATAATATTCACCTCAAGCATCAAACTCCAATAAATTCTTCATTAGCGTTGATAAATCTGATGTTCCATCAAGCTTTATCCACTACTGATGATATAAATTGATTGAATCATCACGAATTTTGCTAAAAGAATGAAAATCAAAATAATTTAGTAATTTAAAAGGCAAAAGTTAAATGTACAAAATTGTGACAACCTCGCGAATGCGGAAATATAAAACATACAAGCATGATGAAATTACCCCGTCTAGTCGGATTTACCCCATCTATCATAGTTGGTCAAGATGAAATTACCCCGTCTAGTCGGAAATACGGTATTTTAAAAACTTTTATACATGCAAGATAGATAAAACGAGGAGTGTCAAAATATTACAACTAAGTCCGGAATATACCAAAGAGACGGAGTCTCTCAAAATGTTAACAAAGAACAAGTGTTTAGCAAACTAGCTAATTAACGACTAGAGGTTAATCTTCCAGGGACAACGCCCGCTAGCTCACACCCGAACCCAAAATAGCATAAGCAAAAAAGCCATCCATGCAAGCAACCTGTTCATTCATGAAAAACATGAACGCCACAATCAGTGGGGAGTAACTCCGGGTTCTCCCAGCCATATCACATTAAAAGTACATAGAAGGAAATACAAAAGTAAAATCATGCATATATAAATATACATGTGAGATACGATAAGGATAGATAGGCAATTCGATAAATAATAATAAGATCATGTGGAAATCAAATCCGAAACCATCATGTTATTCAAAGACTCGGGGAAGACACTCTTAGGCAACCGAAGACGCTCACTAGGGCTTGCATCTCACCGTTAGCGGTATAAGTTTGATAAGATTGAGACTCAACAAACAAACCATGCCAAGTCATCGAATGACCATGAATATCAATCATGTAATCACCCATCCACACATAACAATACAATGACGATGCCCAATCATGCAATGACCATGAATAAAATCATGAAATCACGCATTCAAGAAAAATGACACAAAGACGACCTCTCTCACGGTAAATGAAACGCACTAGCACCGTGTACATGGCAAGTATGATTAATGGGCATCCACGGGAGAAAAGCCTTCCCTGAACGCATACACGATTCAATCCATTTCGTATATGTAGACTAATTTCCTCCTGGTAGGACGACGATAATAATACGGTTCCTAATCTAAACCTGGCCAGATTCTCGGAATACACGTTTTACGATTCGACATGCGATACACGTTTCGTATCCAAGACTCGGTCAATCAATAGACGCCGAGTACCCCAAATTCGGTAGATAAATTCACGAAAGAGG
>JAIUZE010006877.1:0-54200 GCA_022085475.1 Heliosperma pusillum
AATCTAATTATATTATCTTCATAATTTTTTTTTACAATACTTCAATTTTTTTAATAATACCTTTTAAAATTAATTTTTGATGATGTAAATTTAACAATTGTGAAGATAATAATAGACAAACTTTTAAGAGATCTCTAAGACAATACTTAAGAGATTTAAAAGATTTTAGTTTGTTATATAAGGTCAAAGAATGATTCCTATATTTAATCATAGGATCACTCACCTTATGTTAATTTTATGATGTGGGACAATTTTACTATTTATACATAGTATATTCATCACATCTACAAACTTTTAAGAGATCTCTAAGACAATATTTAAGAGATTCAAATTTTTTGGGTTGATACATAAAGTTTAAGGATGACTCCTATTTATAATCATAGGATTACCCACTTTATTATTTTTCCAATGTGGAAAAATTCTATTATTTATATGTAATATTTTTAGCACATCTACATTATTTTCCAATGTGGGACAAATAATAGTTATGAATTTAACTTTTATTTAAAGAGTTTCTAAAAAGTTGAAAAGTTGATAATATTATTAGGAAAATAATTAATTTAAAAAATATAATCAAAATTTAAGAGTTTAACCATAACTTGGAAAGTATATGTATGAATATAATGTTGAAAAGTTGATAATATTAAAATTCAATATTTATATAATATAATATATTTTATTTAATATTTAATTAGCCTAATAAAATTATGTGTAAGGTAGTTTTATCAATAAAAAATAAAATAGTGTTTTGAAATAGTTGGAGACTCTCTCGTTGCCTATATATATATATATATATATATATATATATATATATATATATAGAGTCAAGTTATAATGAGTCCACCTTCAAAATTGAGTCCATGAGTCCTCATCTTGCCCTTTGGATGAAAGAGATGGATGGACAAGATTAGAACAAGATGGAAGGCTAAGATTAAAAGAAAAATGAATGGACAAGATTAAAACAAAATGAAGGGACAAGATTAGAATAAAATGAGTAAGTTTTAATGACTTTCACCTACATTCCGAGTGTAACTTTAATAATTATTTATGTAACTTCAACCTTTTTTTGTGTAACTTTAAATAAAAATGTGATTTAAACTATATAGATTTGAATTTATGTAATTTTAAGACAAATTTATGTGATTTTTGTTTTTTTATGAGACGAACTTTAGTCATTAAGAGTGAAACTTTAACCATTTTTTGTGTAACTTTAAATTAAAATGTGATTTAAACTATATAAATTTGAATTTATGTAATTTTAAGACAAATTTATGTGATTTTTGTTATTTTATGAGACGAACTTTAGTCATTAAGAGTGAAACTTTAACCATTTTTTGTGTAACTTTAAATTAAAATGTTATTTAAACTATATAAATTTGAATTTATATAATTTTAAGACAAATTTATGTGATTTTTGTTTTTTTATGAGACGAACTTTAATCATTAAGAGTGAAACTTTAACCATTTTTTGTGTAACTTTAAATTAAAATATGATTTTAACTATATAAATTTGAATTTACATAATTTTTAAACAAATTTATGTGATTTTAGTTTTTTATGAGTGTAACTTCAGTTCATACTAATGTAACTATAGTCATTAATTAAGTAACTTCAGTCCTTAATAAGATAACTTTAGTCCAGTGCAACTTTAGTCCATAATTGTGAAACTTTAATACATACTAGTGAAACTGTAGTCCATAATTGTGAAACTTTAGTACATAATAGTGAAATTTTAGTGTATACTAGTAAAACTTTAGTCCATAATAGTGAAACTTTAGTCCATAGTAGTGAAACTTTAGTCCATACTAGTGAAACTCTAGTACATAGTAGTGAAACTCTAGTACGTACTAGTGAAACTCTAGTACGTACTAGTGAAACTCTAGTACGTACTAGTGAAACTCTAGTACGTACTAGTGAAACTCTAGTACGTACTAGTGAAACTCTAGTACGTACTAGTGAAACTCTAGTACATAATAGTATAACTTCAGTCCATACTAGTGTAATTTTAGTTCATAATTTTGAATCTTTAGTCAAAAAATAAAATATAAAAAAATGAGAAGTTAAAAAATAGAAAAACATTGGTGGTGGTTATTAAAAAAAAATATGAGATCTAGAAATTTTAAAAATGAAAACCAAGATTAAAAAAAAGAAAGTGAATCTGAAAAATGAAAAAGATCTAGAAATCTGAAAAAATGAGAAATAAACGTAAGAAATCTGAAAAAAAACCTGGATAAACTAAATAATTAATAACGAATCTGAAAAAAAGGTTAGTAAAAAACGAATCTAACATAAAACATAGATTTGAAATAAAAAATAAAAAAACATAACAAATCTGAAAAATAAAAAACGAGATTTGAAATAGCGATAGTTTTTAACCTTTTTTCAGATCTAAAACGAGATTAAATAAATTTGATGATACAAATTAAAAAAAACAACCACCAACAAAATAAAAAAACAAGGAAACAATAAAAAAAACATCAGATTATGAAGAAAAATTTTTAAAAATAAAAAAGAGAACTAAATATGAAATCAAATCTGAAAAGAAAAAAAAAAAAAGAAAAAAAGAGAGGAGGAGGGACGCGGGGGAAGAGGGAGGCAGAGGAGGAGGGAGGCGGGGGAGGAGGCAGGCGGAGGAGGAGGAAGGCGGGGGAGGAGGCAGGCGGAGGAGGAGGAAGGCGGGGGAGGAGGCAGGCGAAGGCGGGGGAGGAGGCAGGCGGAGGAGGAGGGAGGCGGGGGAGGAGGCAGGCGGAGGAGGAGGGAGGCGGAGGAGGAGGGAGGCGGACGGACCCGGAGCAGGGCGGCGGAGCAAGGGGAGGCGGGAGCATGGCGGCGTCGGGGGAGGGGACCGGTGGGGGTGGGGGTGGTGGACCGGTGGGAGAGGGTTAGGGTTTTTTTTCTTTGGTTTTTTTTTTTAAAGAGGATGTTAGAGAGAGAAAGGAGGTAGAAAGAGAATGAGAAATGTGAAAATGAAAGAAGATGAGTGAAAAAGGGTATATATATTAGGGTTTGAAGAGATTGGATTGTGTGTGTCTCACAATCTTGACCCTCCATTTTGTTTTAATCCTAGCCATTCATCCTCTTGATCCAATGGCTTGGATTAGGACTCAAGGACTCAAAGTTAAGGAAAGACTCATTTGAACCTAACTCTATATATATATATATATATATATATATATTGATTATTGTTGTTATTATTTTATGTTATATTATAATTAATATAATTAATATATTTATTATTACTATATTTAAATATATTTTTATAACTATTATGAATATTAATATTATTATTTTATGTTTTTATATTAATATATTTAAATATATTTATACTATTATGAATATTATGAATACTATAATTTTATTGTTATAACTATATCATATACTAATACCTATTATTATCATTATTTTTATTATAATAATATATTATTATTATTGTAATTAAGTTATTTATTTCTTATAAGTTCAGTTTAGTTCAGGTCCATTCAATTCAGATAAGTTTAGTCCAAAAGGTTACTTGGTTGCAATTAAATCCATCCTATACAACTTACCTTCTCATAACAGCCTAAGGTAACCGGCTACCTGATCAAAAGGACAATATTTTAAAAAAAATCTAAAAAATCTAAAACGGTATAAAAAATTCTAAAACCAATAAAAAAAATATTTTTATTTTCATTTTAATTCTCTCTCAGTTTCCTGTACCACTTCTCTCACTCCTACTTCCTCTTAATCCCACCCAACCAGGGGCGGAGCCACTTGGTTGCAAGGGGTAGCAGAAATCAGTGAAAATGGCGATTTTATGCTACCCCAAGAGAAAGTAACAAAACAAGTATTATTAAGTACTTTATAAGTACAACATAATAGCTTGATTCTAGGAGTTTTTTTTCAAAAATAATGCTTAAAACAAGAGAAATTAACAAAATAGGTATATTTCGAAACTTATTACCCAAAATGGATCCACGTAGGATCGGATATTTGAAAATTTGCTTCGTAAACAAGTCACTCAGCACAAGTCACTCAGCGGGTGAGTGACTTTATAACAAACTATAATATTTTTGAAAAAAAACCAAAAAATAAGTATAGTCGCTCTGCCCCCAAGTGACTTTATAGCAAACTGCATTTTTTTTTGTAAAAAAAATAAAACAAAATCTGGTTGCTACTGGGGGCCGAACCAACAATCTAAAACATGTATACAACTACACTAGTCATCTCGCATGGCTTTATTGTATCAGTTATTTAAGCTCTTAAATATAACTAGTTTAGATTTTAGAACCCATGTAATCGCATGGTTTTTAAGGGGGGTATATATGGAAAAAAAACACAAGAGGTAAGAAAATAATATTATATTTTTATATTAAACGTTAAAACATGTTGTTAGAACTTAGTATGTTTATATATAATTGATTGTTTTTTTCATTTTAATTTTAATAAAACCCTTATGTTTTATGATCGAAAATTATTTAGATACAGTACTTATGAGGTTTTTTTTATGTTTCTCTATTTTTCATATTTTGCTTCATAATTTTAGAATTTGTGACACTTATTGTTATATTTATTGTGATTTTTAGCAACAAAACTTAATTGTCACGTAGCATAGGTACTAATGTAATATGGCTACTAAATTTGTTTTAATGTTATCCTTGTAAATTTATCACATGTACATCAATTTCATTTGTTTTTTGCTTATTAAAATAGGGAAATTCACACCACAATATATAAGTTTATTTGTTTCCATATTAAGATAGGTGAATTTGGAGGGAAAAAACTTGTGGATAAACTTATTCTTTAAGTTATATGGGGGGTTGTTTCAAAATCAGTAGTAAATGCGCTTTAGGAGTTGACAATATTTATTGTTTCCCCACATAACTATAACATAAAATTTTGTTTGGTTTGATAGATATGCTTTGTTGTGTCGAATTGCAACTGTTTGGGTTCGACTCCAATGAACAATTGATAGGCTATTGCACACCTAATCAAAGATAAATACCCTATACACAAATGAATGTAGTAATAGGGGTCGAACACAAGGAGACGGGAGTTGATATACAAGTTTTTATGGGGTGAATTCTATCAACGTCGGTTATCGATTGGTTTGGTTGGGTTTATGAAACAACAATAATAATAAAGGAAGAGTCTAGGGAGGTCGGGTCACACATGCAAATTATGTAAATGCTCAAGTCAAACTAGGAAATTGATAATAACGATAATTTTTTAGGCTAAAGACACTCACCTCTCGATATTAGTGTCAACCATAGATCGAGTCCTAACGAACTCTCGCTTTGGCTAGGTCGATATACTAACACATGCTTAGTCTAATTCAATTTTTTGCCTCTCGACTTATAGAAAGAATTAACGAGTTTAATCAACGATTGTGATCAATAATCAAAGACTAACAATACAATGCAAGCATGTGATAGAAACAACTATTTGATATCATAACATCTCATTTCAACAATTGCAAATATTATTTATGCATGGCTTACATAATTTCCTAGACAAAGTAACTACTCTTGCATAATGATAAATAATCTAATAACAAATGATAAAGTAAACATGATAACTAACTAATAATGAGAATGACAAAGGAAATAACAAAACAATACAAGAAATAGAATTACCTCAACAAAGGAAATGAAACTTGGAATTGAAGAACACAATGGAACTAAATAACTTGCAAATGAATTTGTAATATATATTGAAATACTTAAAGGAATTTTGTAACAACTAATGAAAACTAAACTATTCTAAACCTAATCTAATGACTAATGACATTATGTAAAAGAGTGTTTTTAGAGTGTAGAATGATGTACAAGATGATAAAAAAAAAATGCCTCTAAGTGTCGAAGTCCCTATCCTGTATATAGGGAGAGAGACTTGAAACGGAATCATTCCACAGACCCCAAACCCCGATCGGGGTTTCACTAATCCGGGTATATTTGCTTAATTGCTCAATTTTATGCTTAAGGAATCATATGCTATGCCTTTAAGCTCCTTAATTCTCCGGTTAATTGCATAGTTTGGCATCCCATGAGCATCCAAAGAGCATCCCTATGTTGGGTTGTGGACTCCTTAAGTTGGGCTTCATTTTGGTTTCTCATTTGTACACCAAATCATTTTACAAGTCTTCATGCTTGGGTTTGTCATTTCTCATAGTATCCTTCCATTGTCCATCTTGCTTTCATTTTAACTTAGTGGACTTTGATGCTTGCTAATGTGCTAGGAAAATGTCTCTAAATGCTTAGATTCCTACAAAATGTAACAAACACAAGCAATATACCTAGAACACGTAATTAGCTCACAAATATACTAAACAAAGTATAATAATCAAATAAATCGAGCTAAACTAGGGAGTTAAACTATATATAAAATGGACTCATCAACAATAGTTTTTTATTTATTATTTTTCAGTTGCACAAAGAATTAAGTCGTTGTGCCTCAAAGCGACTTTTGTCCCGAGTCGCTTTGCCGCTCAGCGATTTGAGCCAAAGTCACACGACCTTAATAGAACCTCCGATTACTTGCCACTCGGATATAGTCGCTAAGGATGAGAGCGACTTGAATCCGAGCCTAAGTCGATGATGATGTGGACCCATTTTGGGTAATAACTTTGAAACAAGACCTATTTTATCTATGTCTTTGATTTTGACACCCATTTTAGCAAAAAAACTCCTAATTCTAGTGGTAGGATGTGAGTTGTCTTTCAAGTTTCAATCAACACATGTTGGGTTCTATCTCCACCAACTTCCAGTTACTGTTTTTTTTTTCTTTTTTCAATAGTCACATTAAGTGCTTCTTTTTAGTAGGGGGGACAATCCTAAACAAATCAAATAAACTTTCTTATTAAAATATTTATGTAATAAGTAACATTTTTATATATGATAAGTAACATTTTCCCTTATTATTAATTTAGTATCTTTTGCAAATTTTCAAATCATACATATTCAAAATGTTTGAACTCTAGAGAATTTACGTTGCCTTAATAAATAATATTCAAATTGAAGGGCTAGATATATTGTGGTTGACGCCGCATAAAGCCCAAATTAAAAATATCTGTCATATAAAACGAAGATAAGTTATTGAGTATAAAATTTTAAGGCATTACATATATAGAAATGGTTAAGTACACAAAAAAAATCAAAATAATTATCGAAAAATAAAATTATAATAAGTTAAATATGAAAAGAAATTCAAGCCATTAATTACATAGCGTTTATTTGATTGTTGATTATGAATTTGTAATTTAAATTTGAGTATTTTTATGTTGCATAATATGTGTGTTCGATTTTTTTAGAATATATATATATGAATATGTAGGCTCAAATGTCAAGATAGTCGCTACCCAAAAATAAAATCTTGGCTCCGCCACTGCACCCAACAAACACCTACCATCACCACCAATTCCTATTTTCCGATCATGGACGCCCCCCTACAACCACACCGAACCACCATTAAAAAAAATAGACGACACAGTACCCATCATACTCCACTGACGTTGCCGTTATCAATCGTTATCTCTCCCACTCTCGTCTTAACATTGCCGCCAACGCCGCCTTAAAAATAACCCGCAAAATAATCCAACGTTGCCGCCACCACCTCGCCCCTTTCGTGGTTTACAACATAATTCCTAATTTGATTTAGATTTGATGGATTGATTCAATTGAATGAGCATTTGGATTCAAGGAAGAGGAATCAAACAGTTGTGGAGGATGTTGGAGAAGAAGATGTTGAATAAAGAGAGAAGATGAGACGTAGAAAAAGGAGAAATTTACACAAATGATACTTAAAAATAAGGAGGGAGAATGTTACATGATGTCAAACTTATGGATTATTCGTTTAATGCTAATATATGAGTTATCTTTTTATAGGATTGACTCACGTATATTGCGAGACCGTTTCACGTTAGTTATATATTGTTAAATTAACTAGTTATATACCATTTATTTATTTATGCATTCAAGTTAAATTGATGGTTATTTCATAGTTACCATCCTATAATTTTTTAAAAAACATTAATCTTTGGGTTAGATGTACAACTATATTTATTAGGATAAATAATTGACATGAAAGATGGAGATGAAAAAGAAAGAGACGAGAAATATGATCAAATGAAAATAGATGATTACAAAAAAGATGTAATTAGTATATTATATATAAAGAGAAAATTTTATTATCATCCTAATAAATATCATGATGATATATATATTATATATAAAGAGAAAATTTTATTATCTTATTTTGTATTTTACACTATAGATTTATTTTTTTTGTCAATAATATCTTTAAAAAGTTTAATAATAATATCAATAAAGTTAAGTTAAATTAATTGTTAACTTCATATCATATAAGTTATGTTCAGAAAAGTTTAGCTCCTTTAAGTTCAGTTCAGAAAAGTTCTATAAGTTTAGTTCCTATAAGTTCAGAAAAGTTCAGCTCCTATAAGTTTAGTTCAGTTCAGAAAAGTTCAGCTCCTATAAATTTAATTCAGAAAAATTCAGATCCTATAAATTTAGTTCAGAAAAGTTCAGCAAAATTTAGTCCAAAAGAACATGGCCTCAGTCTATTAAGTAAGTAGTAGATACCAATTTAGCATTGTTTAATCGTTAAAGTATGATGAAGTTTCACGAGTCTATCCCTGGGTTGCACGGACACGGCCCAAATTTGCCCTCCGCGTGTCCGACACCGTGTCGGACACGGACACGCCTAGGACACGGCTGAAAACGTGTCCGACACCTCAAAAACCGTGTCCTCGGTTCCAATTTAATTTATGCCGTGTCGGACACGGTCCAAAAAAATGGACACGGGCCGTTTTTGTGTGGACACGCCTTTTAGTGATGTTTCAAAACAATAAGCCCCAATTTTATTCACGACACAACCGCCACTCACCTGTTTCTTTTGCTAAACCGTGTTGTTGGTGTTGTTGGTGTTGACGTGTTGTCAATTAAATAGCATGTTGGTGTTGTACTGTTGTTAATTGAATACTATTCAATGCTCGGACTCGCCGGAACAGCCCGACGTACCCGTGTCGACACGACCCGGATACAGACACAGGATACGTACCGGACTTGCCATGGTGAAAATGGACTCGTCATGGTGAAGGAAAGAAGTGAAGTAGAGTAGTAGACTCGTGGAAGCCATGGTTGTGTGTGTTTGTTTGCAGTTTGGACAGAGAAAGAGGGAGGGAGGATGACGGCTACTGCAAGAGTGCAAGGGTCATTTAGGGGAGTGCAAGGGTCATTTAGGGTTTCAAAAATAGGAATTGTAAAGTGATTTTGACTAAAAGTCACCCATTACTTCTAACATATTAAAAGTGGCCCATGAATATACCAATCACTTAATAGCCCATTAAGATACCTTGCTCACATCCTTCTAAAAAGTGTAAACACAATTGAACGTAGTACAATTTTTTTGAAAGATTTCTTCCAATTTGGACAAAATAATTAAAATATTAAAATTAGACGAGTCCAATTTAATTTTTGGATCCTTCAAAAACGTATCCCCGGGTCCTTTATTTTGAGATTTCAAGGATCCGACACTCGGATCCATACCCGTGTCGGATCCTTGTACCCGAGTCCGAGCATCAAAGTTGAATAGCATGATGATGATGATGTATTTGATATTAGGATTTAGGATGATGGTGTATTACTGTATTGGTGTTTTAGCATTTTGCCAAATGGTATTAATTGATTATGATGTTGGTGTGTTTATTGATTTGGGATTGTAAATTTGTCATTAGTATATTTGTAATTAGTCAATCTGTCATTTAACGACTTTGTGGTCTTTAAATGACCAAAATTTAGGTGTTGGTTACAATGGTCTTCAAATTCCCTTTATTTCAATATGTATATTGATTTTTTTTGCCGTGTCCCGTGTCCTAACAAATTTTGAGTGCCGTGTCCCGTGTCCGTGTCCGTGTCCGTGTCCGTGTCCGTTTTCGTGCAACCTAGGTCTATCCTTGTCTCTTGGCCTACTTATGGGTGTAAACGAACTGATATTAACTTGAGCTCGGGTAGGCTAGGGCTCGGCTCGAAATTTCAAGCTCGAGCTCGGCTCAAAGATCGGCAAGCCTAAAAAATTGAAGCTTGAGCTCGACTTATAAAAAACTTGAGCTCAGCTGGAGTTCAAATTGAGCTCGTTTTGTCATTATATTATCTTAAGTTCCCCACTTTTTTAGTATAACTAAATATAAATATTTTTTAAAAAATAAATAAGATTATAAGATACTAAAAGATATTACATTATAATATACTTATAAATGCCTAAATAAAATTTAATTTAAAATAAACTTAATATTACAGTATAAAAATTATACAAAAAAAAAAAGAAACGACCCCAAACGACCTTCCAAGCCGAGCCTTGTTGAGCTCATTCTCGGCTCGTATCGTATCCTGCCAAGCTAGGCTCGAGCTCGACGAGCCGGGTCATAACTCATACTGTCATTTAGAGCCGTAAGCCCGCTTATGCAGTAACTTTCCATTACATAAGACAATTTTTATCTTCACTTTTCAAATCCCAGGGGTAATTTCGTACTTGCACAATCACTTTTCAAAAATAATAAAACCACACACAGTAACTTACATAATCACCAAATATATACACACAGTAATAATGTCTGAAATAAATAATTAGTCAAAATAATTTCACTCTAATGTCGTCTCCAAGCATCTAATCTCTCTAATTAAAATTCTTATTTAATTCTAAATTAATCCCTAAATTAGATTTTAACATAAACACACAAACTTTGCTTTCATTTTCATTTTCATTTTTATTTTATTTTTTGTAAGAGAGAGAAGAAAATTCTGAAATTATTTCAAAAGTTGAATTTTTATTCAAATCAGCAAAAAAGGGCATATATAAATATCACCATAATCGTATATTACAAATTTTAAACTTCAAAGTTCAGAACTTTATCCCTCAAATAATTCTGGGCAGTTTTTATTTTGGGTTGATCTGCAAGTTTTCTTGGCTAATTTCAGTAAAACAAGCTAATTTGGGAGGTGGGTCCATCCATTTTTTGGGGGGAAAAATAAAATTGGGTTGAAGTTGGAGTTTTAGCTGATTAAAGAAGTAATCTTTGCTGTGTTTTGGATTGAATGAATTGAAGAATTGGAAAAAAGATTGCTTCTTTGATTATATCAAATGGTAATTTTTTTTGTTCTATGTTTGTTTGTTTGTTTGTTTGCTAATCAATTTTTAGTTGCTAATATATTGTTTTTAATTGCATAAACTTGGTTTAGGAATTGTGGGGATAGATTAGAGTTTGCTTAGTGAGCTGAAATTTGTAGTTTGAAGGGTTTTAAGTATGTTGGTCAATTGTGTTTTTAGGTATTTTTAAGAGATGGAGTTGGTTTTGTTTAAATGTGTTAATAGTTTAGAAGTTGTGTTGCATCTACTTGAGCTTGTAGTTGTAGTGTTCCATTGTTTTCAAGGTACTTTAGTGATGAAGTGGTTGTTGCAGTGTTGCTGAATGAGTTATTGTGATCATACTTGTTTCTTCGGACTCGAGTCTTGAAGAGTTTGTTGGGCGCGAATGGTAGTGTGCGCGGAGTGGTGTTTGATGGAACTTTGTCATCGAAATATGGAGGCTAATGTAGTTATATTTTGTTATGTATCTGGGTAGACATTAATGCTGTTGTAAATTGTTCATACAGTTTGAATATAATTGAGGGTGCAAGCTTGACACTGGCATGGCTTTGCGAGATTTTAGACGTTTTCTGATTAATCATGTTTATGTATTCCTTAGCTTACAGTTGAAAGTGTTAGGTTCAGTTTGCACCCCGAGGTGTAGACTGGTTTTGGGGGCAAAAAATGAGAGAGGAAGGAATAGATAGAACGGAGTTGAATTTTGGTGCATAGTAAGCTAATAGGGCAAACTAGGGAGAATTTAGTCATATCATCATGGTTATGGTTAAAAATACTCCGTATTAAATTACATTGGATTTATCATTGGGTGTACTTAATTAATCTGATATACTTGCTTATTGTGTATGCTTGACTAGACGTGGGTCATGACCATGGGTAATAAATATACCATGGAACACTACCCTAGTGCCACAAAGGCTCTCGCCTATGGGGGTAGCCGGGTAGGGGGCCTTATGTATGCAATTTAAAAATATAAAGGTTATTTTTGGATACGTATAATGAATTTGCGTTGAGAATTGAATTAGCTGTCACAACGCAAGTAGTGCAAGCCGTTTAGTAAACCATTTTGGGTTCATTCTATCTTATTCCAAAGCCAATGAATAGGCAAGTGTTTCATAAGAATACTATTACCATTTTTGGTATAATTTATATGTGAGTCGCACAGTAATATGCGACTGGGTGCATATTTTCTTTGAGTCGAGTTGCTCATCTCATTTAGCGATGAAGATTACGTCCTTGTGTTTTATGTGCATTAAAGGTTGCTGCACAAGATCTATGATTTTTCTTCTTGTAATTAATTGTTGTCATGTATGGTTATTAGACCTCGTATATGGAGTGTGATGGCCACAATCACTTGTGGTTCTTTTTTGGAATCTGGTTCTGCATCTGAGGACATGGCATAGGTTTATGTGTATAAAATGTACAAAGTAATTTGACCTGTGATTATCATTTGTTATTGTTGCAGGCTTCTCCGGACAACATAATAATCGGTTCAGATGTTTGGTTAGAGGATAGTAAGTTAGCCTGGATCGACGGGCGAGTTACTCGTATAAATGGGGATGATGTTCATATTCAGACCACAAATGGGAAAACAGTAAGCTCTTTCAGTTATAGCTTTCATTTGGTAGTGCTTAATATTTCCTGTCACGTGTAAGTTTCTGGCCTTTTGCTGTTATGCCTCCCTAAGAAAATTCTACAATTAGATTATGGACTTTCTGACCCCCTACTTGCATCGTGGCGTATTTATACTCCTATTTCATAGAAGAGTTTACTGATAAGCCCTATCTTTTCTGTACCACATTTTCAAAACTCAAAGCTTTTCTGATTTCTTTTTATAAAACTTCGACCTTTTTTAACATTTTCTTAGAATGTTCTACCAAAAGCCAGTTTTGACCAAAACAAGACATTTCTCGACGAATATCGATCATGGACGATATTTATTTTTACCTACAAGTGACTTTTGGTAAGAGGGAAATACCATTTAATATTCGCCGGAATATATCTCGTATTTTCGCCAAAATGAATTTTGGAAGGAAATTTGGAAAACAAAATGCTCAGTAAAAAAGAGTCGTTTTGATTTTCTTACTAAATGAAGAAGTTTTGAAAATGAGGTATAGAAATTATAGAAGTTGTGTTTTTATAAAATTATGTGCAGCTTGGATATAAGTTTATTACATTTTCTTAGAACTTATAGTCCTAGTGTATCACTTTTGTAACTTGGATTAAATTCCCTTGAGTATCTATATATAAATAGTGTTTTTGTTATGTATTAGCTTGTGTTGAGTTATAACTACATGGAATCCTTCATTCCTGTCTTTAAATGGTATTTTTTTCGTTGCTCTCTACAAATCAAAATGATACATACTGTTTCTGGTGGGATTCCTTATCCTTTTTCTCTTCCGTCATTGCTTTCGCTGTTTGAATATATTGTGTATATTTCATATAGGCGCCGTAATATAATCTGAATCAGAACTATCACTTTTGTCTGATTCATTTGTGCATATCTTTGGAGTTCAAATTGTTTTCATTTAAAATGCGAGTTGTGATGTTCTTTCGCGCTACAGGTTGTGGCGAAGAAATCTAAAGTTTATCCAAAGGACACTGAAGCTCCACCTGGAGGAGTTGATGACATGACAAGACTTTCTTATTTACATGAGCCCGGTGTCTTACAAAACTTGGCTGCTCGATATGAGTTGAACGAAATATATGTAAGTGGCTGGAAATCTATAAATAGAGTTATCTGACGATACTATGATAGCTGTATATTTTAAAGATGTAGTAGAGCTAATACAAAGAGTACTCTTGCAGACTTATACTGGCAACATCCTCATTGCCGTGAATCCCTTTCAACGGCTACCCCATTTGTATGATACCCACATGATGGAGCAATACAAAGGAGCAGCTCTTGGGGAGTTGAGTCCTCATGTTTTTGCGATTGCCGATGTTGCATACAGGTTTTCTTTCGTCTCTTCTCTTCGGTATTACTCATTTTTTCCTCTTACATCGTTCTAACTGAAGTGATTGTTGATTACGAATAGGGCGATGATTAATGAGGGAAAGAGCAATGCTATTCTCGTTAGTGGAGAGAGTGGTGCTGGTAAAACCGAAACGACTAAAATGCTTATGCGGTATCTCGCTCATTTGGGTGGACGCTCAGGTGTAGAGGGAAGAACAGTTGAACAACAAGTTCTGGAGGTAGATGGCTTTCCACTTTAGTTTTGCTATCATACGAAGCCAACACAATTCCTATAATACCCCTAATTTTATTATAAGGCTAATGTGTTGGTTTTACTTTTCATATTATCTCATATAAGTTTTTGCGATTACTTATACGCATAATGCCTTCCCTCTTTGTTTTACAATTAATTGCATCTTTAATGTTCTTAATTGATGGTGTTAGTCAAACCCAGTTCTTGAAGCATTTGGGAACGCAAAAACTGTTAGGAACAACAATTCCAGGTGAAATACTTTACTAGAAAGTTGAGCTTTTCCCTTTAGTGTGAATTTCGTTCGTAGATTCAATATTTCATTGAGCAGTTCAAGTTTCTCATTTGTTGCTTTCATTTGATCTATGAAACTCTAGTCGGTTCGGTAAATTTGTTGAAATCCAGTTTGACAAGAGTGGAAGGATATCTGGTGCTGCTATCAGAACTTATCTTCTTGAAAGATCTCGTGTATGCCAAATCTCCGATCCTGAGAGGAACTATCATTGCTTCTATCTTCTGTGTGCCGCTCCAGCTGAGGTAGTATGCCTATTTACTTCTATGGAATTTATTAATATGTCCTTATGCTGCTGGTGTCTGAAATTTGACCTCAATAAATCACCGTGTTCGCAGGAGGTTGAGAAGTATAAGTTGGGGAATCCAAAGTCATTCCACTATTTAAATCAATCCAGTTGTTATGAGTTGGATGATGTTGATGATGCACATGAGTACCTTTCCCTTAGGAGGGCTATGGATATAGTTGGAATCAATGAGGAAGAACAGGTTAGAGTTTTGTTTGCATATTCACTTTGGTGACCTTTCGACACTTTGGTGGCTTAACAGCTAAAAACAAGACACTTCTTACCAAAAGTAGTTGTGTATCTGATGCCGTATTGTGCCCGGCAATTCGAGTCTAGTCACAGTAATGTAGTGTGGTTCTAGGAGAGTGAGATTTCTTGTTCTGAAATAGCTCTTTCTACAGGAGGCCATTTTCAGAGTTGTGGCTGCGATACTTCATCTGGGTAATGTCAATTTTGTAAAGGGAGATGAAATAGACTCCTCCGCAATCAAGGATGAGAAGTCAAGGTTTCATCTGAATATTACTTCAGAACTTCTTAGGTATTGTCAACCTTTTCTGTTTTCTTTCACCCTGTCATTATGTTTAAACTAGCTAATGATTAGCTTTGATGGGTAGGTGTGACGCTTCGAACTTGGAAGATGCACTAATAAAACGTGTAATGGTGACACCTGAAGAAGTCATTACTATGACCCTTGATCCTGTTAATGCTCTAGCTAGTAGGGATGCACTAGCTAAGACCATATACTCTCGCTTATTTGATTGGTATTAACTCTAGCTTTTCTCTTATTTACTGTTTAGATTTGCTACTTAATTTCAAATTAAATTGTTTTTTTCGGCATTGATAGGATTGTGGAAAAAATCAATAATTCAATTGGGCAGGATCCACTTTCCAAATCAATTATCGGTGTTCTTGATATCTATGGTTTTGAAAGTTTCAAGTTTAACAGGTGAGTTACTAGTTTTGTCCTCTGAATATTATTACAGTTGGAACAATTGCTGGCGGTGGTAAATGGGTATCTTTTACACTGGAAGATATACCATGCCGCATACGTTCAACTTGTGCTCTTGTTAATTTATCGGCAATTTAGTATTGTCTTTACGACGTTGTCCATTTTTTCTCGTAATCCTGAGCATACACATTTTGATTAAGAGTATTTAGCTTAAACTAGAACGGTAGCATCTCTATATGTCACTCCTATAATGCACTCCTCGCAAATGTTATTCCTAACCTACTGATTGTTACTTATGAGCTTCATCCTTACTGATTACCACTTTCAACAGTTTCGAGCAGTTCTGCATCAATTTTGCAAATGAGAAACTGCAGCAGCACTTCAATCAGGTTAGCCTGAATAGCCGTTGCATTTGCATTATGAGTTGAACATAAGAGAGTTTCTCACACTACAATCTAATTTGCAGCATGTTTTCAAAATGGAGCAAGAAGAATATTCAAAGGAAGAGATAAACTGGAGCTACATTGAATTTGTTGATAACCAGGATGTTTTGGATTTAATTGAGAAGGTGTGATGTTGTTGCATATTAGAAGCCTGCGGCTGTAGACGTGAATATGATAGGCCTTGTCTTTATCTAATTTATTAGTTAACTTAATTTCTACCGATAGTGTATTCATAATTAGTCTCTTGAGAGACGGTCTCATGTTTGTATAATGTGAGACTAACCGAATTCAACTAAATTCCATTCGTATACCCGTTAATCTACAGAAAACTGAAATCAAGTAATAATTGCTTATGATATGGACCGGTCTTATGTTAATCTCATTTGAGATCGTTTGTGAATTACAAGGGTTATTTTCTACATTTATTAACTGAGAGCCCAATCCTTTTGCAGAAACCTGGAGGAATTATATCTCTTCTTGATGAAGCCTGGTAACATATCGCCAACTTCTAGCTTTGTTCCTTCGTATCACATTGTTTAGTTCAATCTACTGTAGGTATTAATTACAAGTATTTGCAGTATGTTCCCGAAGTCCACTCATGAAACTTTTGCTCAGAAGTTGTATCAGACATTTCAGAAAAATAAACGCTTTAGCAAACCAAAGCTTTCTCGAACTGATTTTACGATAATGCACTATGCTGGGGAGGTTAGTGCTTCTGACTGTGACGATTTCCCTTTCTCAGCAAATATAGAAGCTTAACAACTGTAATCGATTAAATTCTCCTTGTGATCATAGGTGACTTATCAGGCAGATCTGTTTCTAGATAAAAATAAAGATTATGTGGTGGCAGAACATCAAGCTTTGCTGACAGCTGCAAAGTGCACTTTTGTGGCTGCACTTTTCCCCCCACTTCCTCAGGATTCTTCAAAGTCATCAAAGTTCTCTTCAATTGGATCGAGATTTAAGGTGTGCCTTTCTTCATTGTATGCCGACTGCAAATTTTCATTTCGCTTAGCAAATTGTCTGACCTTTTACCGGGTGGGGGTTAAGAGTTATTCTTATACTTTAATTTGGATATTTCACCTTTTTCTACCCCCGTGCAAATTCAGTAGTTTATACTTTATAAAACACCACCCTAGTGCAGTAGTGCTTAATAGTTCCACCTATTGCCAGTTAATGAGGTCGGATGTACACAACCTTTCCAACCTCGAGAGACTTTTTCTGGATGACCTATCATGAAATGTGTGCTAAAACTCTAAAAGTTTAACGAGCCATTTATTAAGTCTATCATACTCCAGAGCCAAAGAATATTCCTAGTCCGTCTCAATTGGAAATAGAAAGAAATTCATGGTCACTTGAATCATAAACCTAAACTCTTACCTTTTCTTATGATGCTATATGATACAATTAATTAAGTTCTTGAAACTTGTATTTACCGCCTGCTAAGGGACTAGTTGCTTACTAGTTCTTTCTATGCTTTTTCTCTTGACTGTTGATGAATGCTTCTCTTGTAGAGAACAATGAATATTGTTGTCTATCATGTTAATTTGTTTGACACGTTCCATATTATAGCTGCAACTTCAATCATTGATGGAGACATTAAGTGCAACCGAGCCTCACTATATAAGGTGTGTGAAGCCGAATAATGTGTTGAAGCCGGCCATTTTTGAGAATGCTAACGTCATCCAGCAGTTACGATGTGGGGTATGTGTTTTTCTTAATATTGTCAATTTGTTTGTGTGTCATTTTCCTATTTTGCGTGTGTATGTGTGTGATTCACCTTTTCTAAGGTTTCAGGAACAACATCTAGGTTGCTCAAGCCTCAGCTTTTTATTAAGATCTCTTATTTCTAATTCTTTGTTCATAGGGGGTGCTTGAGGCGATCAGGATAAGCTGTGCCGGGTATCCTACCAGAAAGACATTCTATGAGTTCCTTCTTCGTTTTGGTGTTCTAGCACCAGAATTTCTGGAAGGAAAGTAAGTCGGTGCTTACCTGAATCATGCTAGTCGTTTACTACATTTCTTCTTGTTATGCATTTTTCTGGATTTGATTTCCGTACAGGACTTCTGAAACCATGTAAATTGTTAAAATATATGTAGTCTGTAGCAACATCAAAATTTTGGTGAAGGTATAAGGATTTTCAACTGAAAGGCTTTTGTTCCCTTGCAGCTATGATGACAAGGTCGTTTGTCAGATGATTCTAGATAAAATGGGCTTGCAAGGATACCAGGTAGGATCGAAATTTATGGTTTTCGCTTGTTAGTTAGCTTAATGCGTAGTTAGTTCTTACATATTTCAGTGCAAGTCATTTTGCCTCTTTAAAAACATTAGTGCTTCTGCCGATGTAAGCTATGCATATCCCTTGCCCCCTGCTGTTTATTCTTCTCTTGAATTATAGGGATAGTCAGCATGAAGTCGCTATTTTTAATTGTCTGAAGTCTGACAATGTTATCCAATCAATATTTTACCAAGTTTACATGTTTTTGTATCAGTAAGTTTGTCAATTTTGTCTTGTATTCTGTTTTACCTTTGGTATGGCGTTCATACATGCTGAAAGTTATCCCCTCTTCAAGTGTTAGTATATCTACTAGTCTGCATAATCTTCAAATATGAAGCATATATATCTACCGAGGTATGCTAAAACGGAGGGCTCTTGTGATTTGGATTGTCTGCCTATTATTCTTATGAAGATGTTAACTATCATTGGGGTTGGTATCACTAGGCATACTTTGTATTTTAACCCATCTTGTTGCTTTGTCGTATAAAACGTGGACTGCTGAATGAACCTGGTAAATAAATGGATTCTAATAGGCCAATAGTGCGTACATTTTATCAGCTTTATTTGGAGCAGTAGTGCATGATTCTTCCTTGTTTTTAATTGATTGAGAAACTTGGTACTGACCGTTTGATGAATGTCTCTGACCAGATAGGCAAGTCAAAAGTTTTCTTAAGAGCTGGCCAGATGGCTGAACTAGATGCTAGAAGGACAGAGGTTCTCGGAAATGCAGCAAGAAAGATTCAGCGGAGTATTCGCACATACATTGCTCGCAGAGATTTTGTGGCACTTCGAGAATCTGCCATTCAGTTGCAGGCTTTATGTCGATGTATGTTGCAGTGCTCCCGGGATGCTTTGTTTTTTTGTTATCAGTTGCTATTTTTCATTCATAATGGTGCTTTTATCCGTTTTCATGATGTTTGCATGGAATAAATGTATTAGGAGCGTGATTTTCTCATACAAGTTATGTTTTTGGAACTTTGATAACTTCTTCATAGGCCATAGATGAGTATCATGATTCATTTTGCATGTTTCTGTAGACAATTCTGGCCTATCTTACACTGAGTGGCTGCAACTGTCAAACGCGACACGGTGTTGAGTATCGGACACAACTATTTTGTTAAAAAGTTGCATGTTTTTGGTTTTTATTGAAGTGTTAGTGTCATTTTGAAAAGGCAGACACAAAACATGCTGCTAGAGTGTGTCGAGGAAAGATCAATGTTAGCATATCAAATTCCAAATTGTATTGGCAAACACCATGCATGATCTGTAGTTCTAGTTCTGTACTTTCACGAGTATATTGCATGTCTAAAATTGATAGGTCATGGAGCATTTTTACTGTCAATTTGTATGATTCCTATCTTAATTCTAACACCATAAGGTTAATGATTCCTTGTTCACTTTCACTCCTGTTATCGAGGATTCTGTATTAAATAACCGTGTCTTTATGTCTTTGTAGATTCCAAAGCTTGCAAGCAGTTTAAAATATTGCAACGTGAGGCTGCAGCTTTAAGAATCCAGAAGAAGTTCCGGCAGTATGTAGCCAGAAAAGAATATGTGGGGGTTCAATTGTCAGCAATCACCTTGCAGACAGGATTGAGAACAATGATTGCACGTAATGAATTTAGAATGAAGAAAGAAACCAAGGCAGCGGTGCAAGTCCAGGTATATGGGTTTCAACTTTTCAACTACTGCTTTATCACATTAATATTCTCTTGATCATTTTAGTATTTTACGCTGTCTGTAAATAAAATCTTCCAGAAACTAATGATATCTGAGTTATTGTAGATTTGCAGTGTAACAAATGTTGATGATTCTGACATGTCTAATCTCAGGCTAAATGGCGTTCTTACCATGCATATGCTTATTACAAGAAACTTCGCAAGGCAGCTCTTGTTACGCAGTGTGGTTGGAGGTCTAGAGTAGCAAGAAAGGAACTCAGAAACCTCAAAATGGTCCAGAACATAATCCTTTTAATTACTCTACTGTTTGATGCATTTTGAAGTTTTTTTCTCTAATCAATTATCATTAATTTTTGATATTGTTAGGCTGCAAGAGAAACTGGAGCCCTTAAAGAAGCCAAAGACAAACTTGAAAAGCGTGTTGAGGAACTGACATGGCGTTTGCAGCTTGAAAAGCGTTTAAGGGTATCAATTTTATAGTTTAACTTTAAACTGTGTTTTTTCTTTTCATATTTTATCGACAAGTAGTTTGGGGACTCGGTGTCTTGTGCTTGTGATGAATGTGGCGGAGATGGCCCATGATATGATGGATGTATGGCATTGGCCGTACAAGAAAAGGTCGATTTACAAGGTGATTGGAGAGACAGCAGGAGTTGTATCCCTTTGAAGATATGATGAGGGTGAATGCTGAAGGCAATATTTGGCCATATGAGACATATACCAAGGAATAAGCCATTTAGAAAGTTTGAAGTGTACCGATGATAAGATTGTGGGGGTAGGAAAAAATATAAAAACATGGATGATAAGACAAACATGGATGATTCGAGTCTTTTCTGTGTCATCTTTCCCAGTGGTTTAAATCTACTATTTCCTCATGATTTTTCTTTACACATATTTTTTTGTCCATCTTCCCTATGTTTTATTATAGTGCTTGCTCTGATCTCCATTACTTGTCGTTCTTCCACCTCACAAAGACACATGCCACAATGATGGTTCCATATTAAGATTCATGTTATGAAATCCGAAATCGTTTTTGTTGTTATATATCCTCTTCAAGTATTTTCTTTTTTCTTTTTTGTGTTGCAGACTGACCTTGAGGAGGCAAAAACCCAAGAGACTGCTAAGCTACAAGCGGCATTGCAGTCTAAGCAATTAGAGCTAGAAGAAGCGAAGGCAATGGTTATCAAAGAAAGGGAAGCAGCTAGGAGAGCCATTCAAGAAGCTCCTCCTGTAATAAAAGAAACCCCTGTTATTGTCCAAGATACTGGGAAAATAGATTTCCTGACTTCTGAGTTGGAAACCGTAAAGGTGTGGATCATACCTTTTCTAAAGTTAGACGCACTTCATTTTTCACTATATACTCCGCTAAATTTACTGTTAAGATTGCCGAATCAGGTTCTAGGGAGGTAGATAAATTCAGCCTTAACGTTATCTTTAGAAATGGTGTTGCCAAAATAGTTTCATTGAATTTTCTCCTTTTTCGGCTTATAATACATCTCGCCATGAATCATTTGAGGAGCAGTATGTCAGTTACTGGAAGGCTTCTGTTATAGATAGCTAACCATAGTCCTTTATGAATTCAGTCAGATTATTCGATTCTAGTATATTTTGGATGAGGGGTTTGTTGCTCATGTATTCTTGGTGGGTGTTCTAGATTCTTAAGTCGACGAGATTATGGTAGATTTTCTCCCGTTTTGATAGGTCAATCAGCACCATCTCCCATCGTCATGGCAACTGTAAGCTCTCTAAACTTTTGTTGACGCTCATCCTAAGACCTTCTCTGTTTGATACAGGCACTGCTTCAGTCTGAGAGGAAGTCAAAAGAAGAGGTGAAAAATTCTTATTCTGAAATGGTGACCAAAAATGAAGATTTGATGAAGCAATTAGAGGAGACCGTAAGAAAAGCAAGTGAATTTCAAGATTCTATGCAAAGGTCATTGCAAACTCCTTGATATTTATGCTCTATATCTTAGTTTTTTGCTTTTTCATCCTGCTAAGCAGCGTATTGGCCTTGTCACAACAACAATAACAACATTGCCCAAGTGCCTCACATTCTTCTGCAAATGACCCGGGTGGAGGGGGCATTTTGTAAACAACAGCAAATAGCTGTTTCCAAATGACCCATGATGAAAATTGGATCAAAAGTTGCATAAAATGACATTAACTTCACAATAAAAAAAGTATGGCCGTTATGGAACTTTTTTGCTTTATTCTATCATAACCTGGAACCAAAGAATAATGAGTTTTGACATGGAAATGGTATTGGATGGGTCACATCTAGAAAAGGAAAAGGAGAGTAGAAACTGTTAAAATTACGGAGTAATAGTTTTGAGCATGAGGTGATGAAGGTTGAGACTCACCTTTCAAACCTCAGTTACTGGAACTTGCCTATTACGGAGTAATTAAAGGAACGCATGTAGCTTCATAAAGAGGCTTGATCATCGTTCTTTAGTCTTCTGACCTACAATGGCATTGGAATGCTTCAGGCTTGAAGAAAAGGTCTCTAATCTGGAATCTGAGAACCAAGTGCTTCGCCAACAAGCAGTATCCGCCATTTCTCCAACAGGCAAGGCTTTAGCTGCACGGCCAAAGACAACAATTATTCAGGTATTATTGGCATGCATGTTTCTTACTCCCTCCGATTCGTCGGAATTGCCCCATTTGTTCAAAATCCCCTCACAATTTTGAAAAATGGGGAAATTTTAAAGAATCGGAGGGAGTAAATTTTTTGAAGTTAATGCACATGTTACATCTTGGTGAAGCTGCTGTTCTATTATTTCAGAGGACTCCGGAGAATGGGAATGCCATGGATAGTGAAATCAGGAGAGTCTCGGTAAGACTTGAGAAAGAAATCGTATGGTTTTTGTTCTTCTAGTGTAAATTTTGGCTCAAACGTAATCTTCCTGATAATTTAGGCACTTGCTCCTGTACCATACACTCCTGAAAGTGAAGCAAGGCCTCAGAAATTCCTCAACGAGAAGCAACAGGTGTGCACGCAATGACATTGCCTATGTGTTTAATGGACTTTTACCCGGTTTCCATATTTTTTTTATCCCACCTACTCATGTTTAAATGTTGTCGATGTTGCTATTTTTTCCAGGAGAACCAAGATCTGCTTATCAAGTGTATATCACAAGATCTAGGATTCTCTAAAGGCAGACCTATTGCTGCATGTTTGATATATAAATCTCTTCTTCAATGGAGATCATTTGAGGTGGATAGAACAAATATATTTGATCGTATCATTTCAACAATTGCTACAGCTATTGAGGTATGGTTTTATTTAATTTAAATTCATCTCTACTCCGTCTTTGAATTTATGTGCACTTTATGTGTGACACGTGTTTACAGTCGTTCATGGACTGTTCTATGTCATTAGGGTCAGTTTTACGTGTGACAGTTTGGGCGTGTCTAAACTACTACTAACTCTAATCTATTTATATTGTCGTTCTTTTTACTATTACGGTCAACTTTTGACCCAGCTTTCATTCCAGATATATATGAAGGCACAGTGTAAATTTGTAACATTTGATTTATTACACAACTATTTTCATATAATTTAGAGCGGAATTATTAATATAGTATATTGTGATAAAATAGCGATCAAAGTTAAGTACCAAAGGCAGAAGTTAGAAAATATAAATGAGATTAAGAGAGTATTTCATAGGTTGTAGTTTCATTCAAGGCTCTAGGGTAATGGTCTATTACTGTGTTCGTTGTTTACGGAGAATACACGGTTTCAAATCTGTTTTTTTTATTTTTCTCGTATGATCTGATTGTATTGGTGTTTTCTCTTCTTCAACCAACATTACACTTCTAATGTTGGTAGTTTTGTGTATCTTGATTCATTGAAGGGTCAAGATAACAACGACGTACTAGCCTATTGGCTATCTAATTCAGCTACGTTGCTGCTATTGCTCCAACGAACATTAAAAGCAAGTGGAGCTGCTAGCCTAACGCCACAACGCAGGAGAACCGCTTCTGCTTCTTTGTTTGGAAGGGTTTCTCAGGTAAGGATGCTATTTGTGATCACGCCGGCTGTACGGTAAATATTCTATTAAAATAAAAAAGGCTCCCTTAATATGCAATATCCCTCCACTACTACAAGGGGTCTCACCTAAGTTGGTGTAAGAGGTTGGATGTAGACAGCCTTTCCTAGGCCAGAGAACATAATGGTAAATACGTTGGGAACTACATCATTCTTTTGCTGCTCCACAGTACATATAAAACAACCAGCTCTATGAGACATTTGCTCCATTGAAAGTGGAGAAATTAAATCTTCTCTCATCTTTGCTTTGGCCTTATGAAATTAGGGGCTTCGGACATCCCCACAAAGCGGAGCATTCTCATTGTTTAGTGGCCGTGGCCATGGGGGAATGGATGAGTTACGTCAAATCGAGGCCAAATATCCCGCTTTGCTTTTCAAACAACAACTCACTGCTTACCTTGAAAAGATATATGGAATGATCAGAGACAATTTGAAGAAGGAGATCTCTCCCTTGCTGGGTTTATGCATCCAGGTAACAAACTATGGCTTTAAAGAGTGACCTGTTTCTGCCTCTGAATACTACTTTCAGCGGTTCGTTTCGTTTTCGTCTTAAGTATACTATGCTTACTTGTGTAAGTAATACTACGTGTAGGCACCTAGAAATTCCCGGGGAAGTCTAGTAAAGGGACGTGCTCAAGCTAATGCAATAGCTCAACAAGCTCTCATTGCTCATTGGCAGAACATCGTTAAATTCCTCAATAACTATCTAAATACAAAGAGAGCAAACTTTGTAAGTGACATGGTTTCCAGTGGATGAAGATGGTCTTGCTCCTTTACTAATACGTACATCGACTTAATTTATCATTTTCTTGCGAATTTTACAGGTTCCTCCATTTCTTATTCGCAAGGTGTTTACCCAAACATTTTGCTTTATAAATGTTCAGCTCTTTAACAGGTAACTCTTGTAATGTGTACACTTCTCAAGATTTGTTGATTTTTCATATGCTCTATAAAGGGAACCTAGTTTCACGCTTTGATTGATCTTGTGATCTGTCTTTAGTCTTCTTTTGCGGCGTGAATGCTGCTCATTCAGCAATGGCGAGTATGTAAAATCTGGCCTGGCCGAGTTAGAACAATGGTGTCATGTTGCAACAGAGGAGGTAATTTTAACCTCATCTTAGTTGGCCATAATATTGTTTTATTTTTTTGGGTGAGAATCTTCGCTTTCCAACACAAATCATTGATCATAATATGTTGTTTGAATTTAGCATTGTTGCATTCCTACACGTTACAGAAACCGATAAATCTGGTGTTTGTAATGAATCTTTTTCTAAAATGGTGTTCTAAATTTAACTTTTTTTTTTGTAATCATTTTGGGTTGGAAATAAAACTTATTCGTGGCGTCCATGTAGGAATGGGAAAACCAAACCTAGAGACCCACCATCCAACACATTTACCAGTCAACTAAAACCACCCCGTTATCCTTTTTTGACCACCACAAACTTGCCGGCTACTCCAGCAGCCATACCAATCACCTCACGTGCCACCACTAACCACCATCAACACATAATCATCAAACCTCTTAACCATTACCCTTTTAATCACCACCCTCATGAACAACATCCACCACCGTCATCGACACCCCTTACGCACCACCAAGCCTTATCTGCGCCACAGTCACGTCTATACTCGCATCCACAATTTTTGTTGCTCACTGGCGCACATGTCTTCCAACCACCATAAGTCCGCGAATCCACAACCCTTATCCCCAAATTGATTTGTGGGAATCATTTAGTTATGATAATAATGCAAATGGAGCATATTTCTGCAAATTTACTCAGAATTCAGGGGTGGAAATTGGGATAAATAGTCAATGTGCACTACATGGTTAATTTGTATATTTGTAAGAGGCTATGGGTGATGATTCCGCCAGATGTTTGGGGGTTTAATGTCTCAATTTCTGCAATTCGAGTCTCTTCTAGTATGTCCCTGGTCTTAGGCGGTGGTTGACCATGAGGTGGCGGTGCTTTGGTAGGTGAGATGGGCGGTGGCGAGAGATGTAATTGTTGGAGTGGCCGACGATAGGGTGTTGTGGTAGTCAAGGAAGGAAATGGGGTGTGTAATGGTGATTGGTAAAGATGTTGGGTGTGAGTATTTGGTTTTCCCAATCCGATATGGACCCTAGTTTGACAATTAATTTTGTTTCCAAACCAAAACAACAATTATTTATGTTTAAACATTATTTCTAAAAGAATTCGTTTGTAATTCAGTTTGCAGGTAATTCGTGGGCAGAACTCAAGCACATAAAACAAGCAGTTGGATTCTTGGTATACTTAAAAAGTCCAAATCTTTTCTAGTTAAAGATAATTGATACGGAGTACTAAATGAGACCCTTACTGAATTACGTTGTTTGTCATGGCAATCAGGTTATACATCAAAAGCCCAAGAAAAGCCTGAGAGAAATAACAAAGGAACTGTGTCCGGTGAGTCCACGACCCTTCGTAACACCTTTTTTCTGTGAATTTCTCAAGGTTGCTAATAATCCCTTACTGACCTCTCCAAATGCCGCCTTTTGTCATTCAGGCTCTAAGCATACAACAGTTATACCGCATTAGTACAATGTATTGGGATGACAGGCATGGCACGCACAGTGTCTCGGCCGAGGTGAGTCAAAACTTATTTGGGATGACAAATGCCGACTTTTATGCTCTATTGTTCTTGTATTATAATGATACCATCTTGATTAGGCATGCTTATGCATACAATCAGTGGCAAATGCAGAAAATTTTTTCTTTCGACTGTCCTGTTGAAAAAACTAATACTACTACCTCTTATTCTTGCTTTTTGAGAGGTAATTCCCAGGAATAGCAGGAAAGCATATTTTTTAGAAATCCCTACGATTTTATAGTTTTAGTTTATAACTTGGTATATTTGTAGTGACATACCATTTTAATTAAGCATGTTTTTAATATAATTCTTGTTCATTGGCAGGTTATTTCAAATATGCGAGTGTTGATGACAGACGAATCCAACAATGCTTCAAGCAGCTCTTTCCTTCTAGATGACGATTCTAGGTAATGGTGTCGAGAAGCTTTGTGAAAGTTATCTTCTGAAAACTTTTATGTTATTTTAATTTCCCGAAATTTTGGTAATACTGTGTAAATATTTGGGATTGCTTCATTTTTATTTTTGTCTTGCAACAGCATCCCATTCTCAGTTGACGAAATCTCCAAGTCAATGGAACAAGTCGAGTTGGCCGATGTGGATCCCCCTCCACTCCTTCGCCAAAACTCAGGCTTCACATTCCTGTTACAACGCTCCGATTGATATTCCCCACTTAATCCCATCTTGCTGCTGCTTGCTGCTAGGGGGAAAGTAGGCTGTAAATGTTGCGCCGCAGAATCAAATTGCATTCTGGAATTTCAGGCCTAGGTGGTTTTTTTTTTCTTGTCTGGGTTTTGGCTTCTTTTTCATTCATCGCCCTTTTCATTTGTTTCTTTTGGTACATATTTTACCCACCCAATTAGGCGATGTATTCGAAGCCTGAAACGATCATGAACCGCAAAAACAATATGGGTTTCATATCTTCAGAAATCCTGTCGCAATGTGGGCAATAGGTTGGTTTCAATATCAAATGGGCATTTGCCTTTATGTGATGCCCTTATTCTTCTGGTGGCTATGATAATTGTTTCATGTACATTAATGTTTGACTGTTTGGGTGTATTTGTGATGTAAAGAATATATTGTTCGAAGAAATTGTGTTTCATTTCTTGAATTACCGTGTTTAAAAATCAATTCTCTGCCGTTGATCTTACATTTGTCTAGTTTCGGAACAGTGGCGCTCTAGTTTATGGAAAAATTCATGGTACTAATAAACCGCTACTTTCTTGAATCTAAGACTGTGCAGCTTAATTTTGTCAATCACAGACAATTCACGAGTATAGTTAGCCAGTCAATTCATCGATGCACAACTCAACCGAATTATATTTACGATCAACCAGAAATCAAATTGAATGATTTATATGACGAATATCACCACTGCACACCGTTTAAACTAAAAAGATGTAGATGCATTGAATTGGCAACACTACTACGATGGATGAAAAAAAAAAACATGATAATTTTGAAACAATCGGAGGATAATTAGATTCACAAACAATGCAATCATACAAAGATTAGCGATATAGATCTAAGAATATCGCACATAGACCTCAATAAAAATTTCTACCTTCAGATGAGATACTCAAACAAGTTCTTAAGACTAAGGGTTTTCCTGAGCGATTAACGAGATCCTAGATTGTACCAAGTACTAGAAACATTCACAGAGGCTGAGAAAGCATAAACAATTAACAGAGGCCGAAATCAGCAAGGAAACCGAAATCAAGATAAGAAACATCTAGAAATCAGGAATGTCTATGTCCGAGATCTTTTGTTTGTGCAGGAAGGGCATTTGTACTGCTTGATGTGCTCAGCTCGAGCAGGCGTGATCTTCACACACTTGCCATGGAACCATGTTTCGCATATGTCACAGCAGATCCAGAACTCGTCTGATGCATACGTCTCACCGCAGGCCCCACACAATGTATCTCCTGGCTCTTCCTCGTCCTCTTCTTCTAATCCACCTTCTTCCTCTTTTGGTTGGGTTGCTTTTGCATGCTTGACCTGCATTCCTGGGTGCTGCTGCTTTCATAGTCCCATGCACAAAAGTAAACAATATAAAAAATTAAATAATGATAAGTCGAGATACTGTCCAAAAGTTATCTAGAGATTTCTTCCCACACTCTTCTTAAACCTATAGGAGTGCAGGTGTAATTTGGGCAGGGTACAGGTCCGATCAGAAAAATATGTAACACGGTTAAATCAAAGACAGAGATCAAGTTTTTACCGATTTAGAGTTTGATTTTGACTTGGTGCTACTGTTATTGGAGACTGTCAACCTCTCCTTCACTTGCTTCTTAGCATTACCAGTAACAACTTCAAATATAGTCGGGAGATCATTTATCATATTGAACAGCCGCCTCCTACAAAATCGAAAAAAAAAATACTTGAGATGCGAGAGGGACCATGTAGAGTATAGTACTGTAGCACATTAGCAATGACACGAAAAATTATAACGAGTAAACTTTAAAGAGTAAAATAACGCCTTTGCTAGATGGAGAAAAAGAACACATGCGAAACAAAAACTACACCTACACTTGTATAGTCCTGAACAGTAGCCGAAGTCAACCAAATGACATCAACAAAATAACCCGTGAATTAAGTCAACCTAAAATTCTGAACACTAGCCGAAAATGGGTAGTCACAAAGGCGAAACAAAATAATGGTACAGAGCCATTGAAACAAATGTTACTAGAACATACTACCTCCATTACAAATCTATTGTCCACAACTTTGCTAAACCAACTGATATCAAATCTGACCATGAAATGTTTCCAAAATAAATAAAGGTACAAGTAATATTTGTCAAATTTGATTATCAAAGCCAATCCTATCACCATTTTTAAAAGTTAAGCTATCTGTATATTGTGAGTAAATATCAATAAAAACTCAACATTGGGTTACCAAAGCCAAATGAGGACAACATATATGGGATGATGGAGCTCAAGATTTACATATACGGTGAAAGAAAGACGCATAGTCTAAGGAGTGCAATAACGAGCAAAATTGCACCTTTGCAGAATAGAAAACTTTTTTCAACAAAACAAGAAACCGAGAACAAAATAACAGGAGCATGATAGCATACGTTTACGAAAAAACACAAACAAATGTACAAATTAACTATGTACCTATCAGTTTTATCAAAGCCAAATCTAGCACCGAAATAAAATGCAACAGAAAGCAGCCACGCATCACTATGGACAGCAACCAAAGCCAGCCAATCCTTCTCCTGCATCCCGTCCCTTGCAAAGTTAATGCCCAATGCCGGCTCAGGGAGCTCAGGTGGGACCTCTTCAGCAGGCAAATTGACTTCCCATTGCTCACTCGGGAAACCATACAAGCATAGATTTTCCTTCTCTGTAAAGCACAAAACATGAATTTAACCGAAAAATGAACAAAACAAGGACAAGTTTTAAAAAAACAATTGACGAAAGAATAAGAGGGAAAAGATGATTGCGTAAAAAAGTAATGATGAGTCTAAGAAACACGAAACCAGGAGAAGAATTTACACAAGCTAATCCACACGTATCAGATGACCATTAATTGGACTACAAAATAAAGATCATTCTACACAATCCAAAACCAATAACCAAAGCGATATGAAGGAAATAAGCAGTGCCTTTACTTGAAAAGCAACAAACTGAAAGAAATGAGCAAATAACAAAAAGCACAACCAAACCAAAGTCACATGAATTAACACAAACACAAATCACCCAAAATGTTCATTACAACTCCAGAAGGCAATACTTGAACCCTAAAGGAAAAGGATTGAAGCCACTTCAAAACGTGAACGATCATACTGGAATGGAACAATGTGTTACTTCATTTGAAGGGACACATTGATTACCATATTAGGCATCCATAACTACTAGTACTTGATTTACTATAGTCTATAAATAATTGTAATTGTTGACAATCTAGACATGAAATTTTTACAATTCTTTACAACTAAATCATTCATTTTATCTATCTTTCATATCATATTCTTTATACAAACAACATCAAAATGTCACCTTTGTCCCAATCAATTGTCTACCTTTTTTTATTCTTGGCGAGGATTATTTTAAATTTTAATCAAAGGTAAACAAATAATTGGGACAAAGCGATTGTTAAAGACCGAGTTCATCATTAACCAAACCCGGCTGAATCTCAGAACCACACCATGTTCAACTTTTCACACAAAATTGTTAAACATCAACTCAATTCTCAGCTCAAATGTTATTCACTAATAATTAAAAAGATACCAACTTTTTCACAAGATTAATCAACATAACATTGCCAATTTCAAATACTCTTGCATGCATCATTTATCAAACAAAAAACATCATCCAAATCACAGAAAATCCAGCAATTAATTAATTAATTAATATATTTTATTAATCCAAATCCAAACTAAAATACTCCTACAAACTACATTTCCAAAATTACATAACTACTTCAATCACCATAAAAAACACACTAAAATAAATTCAACCAACAAAATTTACATTAAAAAAAAACAGAAATATTCACCTGGGTCACACTGTGCATAGAAATCCTCAACATCTGCAACAAACAAAAAAAAAAATTATTATTAAAAAAATGCCACGTCAACAATATTTAATTGAAAATAATTCAACCATAATTTCCCCCCAAAAATTCAGCACCACACTAAAGTAACATCTGGACCCCATTAAAACCCAAAACCCATAAAACAAAAAAAAAATGTAAGAAAAAAAAAACTACAAAATAAATTAAACTCAATTTATTTATTTTTAAAAAACAATAAAAATCAAATCTTTATGAAAAAAAAGGAAAAAAAAAAAAGAAAAAACCTGAAGTGAGGGCTTTAATTAAACCAGCACGACGGCCTTTGAAATCCCTAAAAACTTCTTCAACAGTACGAGGATTATACTGTTCTAGTGGCTCCATTTTTTCTTGATATTAATAATAAATTAAATAATATAAATATATTAGGAAAAAAAAGTTGGGTTTTTTATTTGGAGGAAATATAAAGAGAGAGAGAGAGTAGAGTAGGTTCAGGAGGAGAGAGAGTGAAATAAAAGAGGTGGGAGAGTTTAAATAATTGGGAGTTTATTTATTTATGTTATTATTATTATTAATAATAATGTTATTTATTTGTTGGATATAGAGATTGAGCACAAATTCTTGTTTGTGACGAGCAGTATCCGTCACAAGCTTGCGACGGGTATCACTTTCCCTCACAAATGACCCATTTAAGGGAAAAGGGGAAGCACATGGGGGGTGCCCCACATGTTCCCTCTACCCATTTTGTTAGAGGAAAAACTCGTCGCAATGTCCGACCCGTCACAAGGGAGACCTACTAGAGATTGAGAGGGTATTTTTATATTTAACTGTATTTGATAGATGTGTGACAAGTCCGATGTATTTTTTAGGTTGGACACTTGGACATTCTTTTTGTTATTATCAAGAAAAGTTTTTTTGGTAAATTGATTTTAATATTCTAATTCTACTAGTTTTATACCCGTTTGGTATTAAACTTGTATAGAAAATATTCGATTTCATACATAAATATTGATATAAAATTTTAATCCTATTAATCGAATTTTAAACTTGGTAACATTTCCAAATCGTAGAAAAAAAAATCTAATAAACTTGGTAACATCATCGCTTTACAAAACACAGTATGAAATACGCTAGAGAAACGTTTATAAAATCCGAGAGTAAAGAACTTGAGTATTAGACAATAATTATTGACTTATTTCACAAACCAGCCGTATTGATTGTTGACTCTTATCAATTATAAAATAAAAAACATAGTATGAATAATAAATTAATTTAATTTGACAAATTGTGCATATTTTAGTTTATTTTTTCAATTTAAGGCTTGTATGTTCGATATATTCGTATTATAAAATAAGCAATATAGTAACATGTAACATCGACAAAATGAAAATAACACGACAATCATTCGCATTTACACATTTTAAGTTTGCAAATTTTAACGACATTTTTTCGGCTCATGTTAGTTGGATGAGTTCATAATTAAACAGGTACAATCTATTTTGAATTGGGCCGAACTGATGAATAAACAAAGCCCAAACACTTCAAATAATACCACAAATTCTATTTAAGACGAACATTAATCATCTTAAACTTAACATGGGTCAAATACATATAAAATCGCCTCACGTGCTCCATGAAAAATACAAAAAGTTTTGTCTTTATTACCACTATATAGTTTTGTTTGACACGACTTTAACTTAAGACGAATAGTACGGTCTTAAACATGACTTACTGAAAATCCATATGTACCACCATATGTATGTAGCATTTCACCTCAGGAATGAGGGATTTTTTTTTAAATGCGTCTAATCTACATGGTAAATTTTTATTCTTTTTTTGGTTATAACATAAGTATTTTTTATACATGTAATTAGTCTAACCAAGACAATTTTTTAATGGTTTTATGCTCTTACCACATAAAAAATGCCACTTCGATAAATTTATTAGATCTATCTAAGTAGATTGTAGTGTGAGTATTTACCGAGAAATTTAGAATACGTAAGTAATTTTTTTTTTGTATTTTCTAAAACCATATTAAATAAGATAAGTACAAAAGAACGTATTTTTTGTGGGGTTTTATATTTTTTTCAGTTTAAAAATGATTTTTTCAAATTTTATTTTGATATAGGACATTCTAGATCCATATTGTACTATATTGATCAACGGTTAAATAGTTTGTTAATGCATGCATTGAGTAATTAATGTTGATATTTTACAAAATAGAATGATATCACCGAAATTCTCTAATATTTATTAACTGACCTATTTTTAAATATTCTTACTAAAGCGGTGGGTTCTTATGAACTTATTTATTAATTTTGTTTTAGTAAAACTGTGTAAGGTGAAATTATATAATGCAATAAATTTGTGTTGATTTTATTTTTAAATTATTAATTTTAAAGATTTTTCGACATACCAATGTAATTTATTATTAATGTAAAGTTTTAAATCATAATTTAGGATTATTAAAAAGTTGCATGTTCAAATTAATGTATTTCTGAGATATATTACTTTAGTGTAAAAAAGCAAACTGTCAAAAAAGAAAAATGACAAAAAAAAAAGAAAAAAGATAACAAACATGATGATGTGGATTAAGATGATGGCTTTAAATGTTTTTGTTTTAATAGAATAAAGATTCTAATTATAATACTACGGAGTATAAAATTGATATTTATTTACAAAAAATTTACGTGTTATCCTTTATAGTACTACAACATACTCCGTATAATGTAATTTTTGAGCTTTACAATAAAGTTTTTGAGTATAGTATTAAAAATTACTCGTATAAGTTATACTATAAAGTTTTTGAGTTTATTAATTTAAACATTAAGCTCAAAAAAATTACAATAAAACTAAAAAAACATCATATATAAGATGTAAAATGTAATTTATATTCCAATATATATAGTGGTTTGATTAGAGGATCGGAAAGCGTCGATAAGATTTAGTTTTCATAAAGATAGTATTTCTAGTAATGGAGATTCAATTAGGGAGATTAATTAGAATGGTGAGGATGGTGGTAACGGACTAACTGGTAAGCTTCGATAAGAGTTAGAATGGGAAGCAATTAGCGGATTTAGGTGACGGAATTATTTTGAAGAACACGGGATAAGGAAAAATAAGGGGTATAAGTGTAAAAACCAAAAAAATACAAGGGTACGTATGAGAAAAACCCTATTTTTTTATTAATATAATATAATGTGATTACGGTTTTATCCCTATGATCTTGACGCAAAATTGAAAACTCATTTTTCATTTTTAAATTTTTTTCTATTTTTTTATAACTCGGTAACACCCGGTGTCGCCCTAGCACTTCCCATTTCAAAATAATTCAATAAATATTAAAATGGATTAAATATTTATTACAGTTAATCCAATCAAACACTCCTAAATAAACCAAATTGCTTTTCATAAAAGAAGGTATATTTCCATTTTGAGATAATTTGGGGTACTAGAGCATTGTCATTAATACTCCAAATCTACCACTTATCTTTGAGCTTGACTAAATTTTAGCAACTCTTTTATTGGTGAATTTACCCATTATTAAATGTGTTTTTTAATAACATCTTAAGGGCAATATGTGAATTCTTTAATAGAAAATTATTAAAATATGGTAGAAATCATCACTGGTGGAAGAAATACTAGTTACATTGGAAGCAGAAGTAGCAGAAGTACTACTACCTTCTCTGTTATGTTCTTGTTCATCAAATTTACAGTTTACTTCTTGGAGCAGTTTTTTGCTGAGAAATCGGCCTTCTGGTCCTCTAGCCCGTTTCACAGCGTGTTGATGTCGAGATTCATGAAAGTACAGCTACAATAAGATCCGCCCTAGTTAAACACTAGTACTCAAAATCCGAATTTGAGATTCATGAAGGTATGGCTACAAAGTTGTAATGAGTTTACATACCTTACGGTTTTGTAGTTTGTCTCGAGCCTCAAGTTTTGCACGATGCTCACGTCTCCTTAAGATCCTGCAATACTGCTTAGCATTGACATAAACAGGCTCATTGGTACAAAGATCGAGAAGAAGTAGAGCTCGAGCTGGTGCAACAGGATAGAAGAAAGACATCTCGGTGCAGAAACAACTAGTTACTAAATGGTTTAAATAGACGTACCCAGTACCCCCACAAAGAATAAAAAATGTAAACAAATGAATGAAACGGAGAGTGTTAAATTTACGAAGTACTGTATTATACTCACCAGTCACCACCCTACTAAAGATAGTAATGGCAGCCGCAATGCTAATGCAACTAAGAGGCTAAGTAAGTGAAAAGATGGTAATGTTAAACTTGATGCTCTTATAAAAAGCACTTCACTCAGCTATCAGCTTGTCAACATTGCTTCTTTTAGTAAATTATTAAGGAAGATCCTGGAATGATTCTAAGATTCTTCATCACTCATTAAGTAAAGAATTGTTTACACATGTTCCCCCAAAGGGAAGGTATTAACTTTAACAAGCTATTACCAATTATGGAGTATATAAAAATAATAATAACCCGTATATAATATGTTGCGGGTTTGAAAATTCCTTCCATCGTACTCGTTTGTATTGGCCTTGTAGCTTCTTTCCGAACATATTAAGGGTGCATATAATATAGAGAAGGCCGATTCTTTTGGACTAAAATTATCTAAACTTAAATGAACTGATTTGAACTAAATTGAGTGGACCTAAACTGAACTGAAATGTCTAAAATCAAAACTCGAATATTGGTAAAGTACCGATGATGCCATAGGGTCTGATACATTGACCTTTGGAGATAATTTTTCACACACTGGTAAAAGGCCAGAATCTTTCAGTAGCAACAACAAAACACCATTCATATTCATATTTTTTCATAATTCATATTCATAAGTTTTCCATGAAAGTTATACAAGACCATAAACTTGAAACAGAACAAAATAAAAGTACAAACAAGAACTACTTGACAAAGTTTGGTTGGAGCAAGCTAAATTAGCCAACATTTGCTAGAAAATTACAGGGTAAATCACTGTCATAAGTCATAACATATCAGAAAATGACATCTAGAGTTCTTCGCAGCCAGCGATTTCGATTCCCAAGATGACATTGTGAAGAACAGTATGTACTTGGCCAGATTTCCTCATCATTCTACACCTCTAATGCTCTCCAAGTACACATTGCAAGAATCAACTATCAACGATAGTAAAGAATGTTTGGTCGAATGCCACCTAAAACCCATCTTCCATCTCAAAAGATCATCGTATTACATGAGACGATTTTATATGCGAGATGAATTAATTAACCAAAAACTAAATACGGAACGTATAAATATTTGGGTTTATATCACATGTGAGCCTGCCTCACACAAGACTCACTTGTAGTATAATGTACTGACCTGAAAATAATGTCATCATAACTTCAAGTTAATCTTGTCTGCCCATTTGAATATATCAGAATAAACGCGATCACCTCCTAAATCATCACCGCTTTGTCCAGCAGCAACCCTCATGACATCCTCAATTAAGGCGAAATTTCCCATTATATCGACGTGCGCACCACTTTGAGTCCCACGACCTTCTAGAAAGTTGGCAGGAGGAGAATGATCATACTCTCGTACATAGGTTCGTATTCCTGAAGGATTAAACCGGTTCTTTCCACGCCAACCTTTAGCACACATGAAACCTGAGCTTAATACTGGTATTGTCTCGTCTCCATCAACCAGAAAAACTCCGTCTTTTAAAGAACTATCTTGAGATCCCATATTAGCTGATATATCTATCTGAAATGGGATACTGCAGTCAGCTGAAGGGGTTACTTTATATACATATGCTCTTTCGGTTGGGATGCCCACTCCATATAGAGCGAAGATCTCCATTTCAGGTGCATTTGGCAATCTGATCGTTAACAATAACAACAAACTTAGTCCAAAAAACTATTCTTGGTCATCTAATTACATGAACCGTCAATCAGTTAACAATAATAACCAACAAAAGAAAAAATTTGAGAAACTGGAAAAAAGAAGGAAAAGAAAAATCACGAAAAATGTTTTGCGAGACCGTAGGGCTCACATATAGGGTTTACTCTTTTGCTGTAAAACACCATAGGACTCACATAATTGGTGCGAGACCGTTGTATACTAGTTTTTGTATCTCCCAGAAAGACATAATTAGGGCCTTGGGAAGCAAGACAGAAACAACTCAAACGAAGGTTGAAACAAGTTAATAATTGAAATAGAAGAGAAAGAACCTTACTTGGTCTCTAGGGGGTTCGACCAATATTTGTAATGTTGGTACTTAGGATCGTCTAAATTGTCAGCGATGCCATAAGAGAACTGGGAATCACCGCGAGCCATCATTTTTGGAGCAACAAAATGAAGTAGATCAACAATCTCACCGGCTGTATACACTTTGTAGTCAGCAACAGCTTTTACTCCACCAATCCCCATATCATGATACTCTGTCCAAACATCTCGACAAGTAGTATTTGCAAAATTACTACCCTTTAGAGCACCCTGAACGAAAAGAAAAGCTTAGTGGTTAATATGCAATTAATGCATTATATATCGTTTTATCGGGTCATTTCTGGGTTAAGATCATTTTCAGGGAGACTGGTTGCAAGTCAATTTAGGTTCAGGCTGAATTTAGGTCCTTCTTCTCGAGTTTGGGCCTAAGGGCAAGTTTTGCCAGTCAAATTACAAGTATAAGACTATTATTCCTTACCCTGAATTCAATCCTCTTGATTTCAGACAGCGATGCTTCAGCAACATCCTTGCCAAAAGATACCATCCTCCCATAATTGACCAGCTTTTTACTATTACCTTGAGATTCATCATTGGTGTTTCCCGATGATGTGTCATTGTTAATATGCTTTCGCTTACTAGGATCATAATCTTCTTCAGGTGACCAGTCAAGACCGCCCCAAATAGTATCTCCACCCCTTGGAATCATTGACATCGTAGCATCCCACGTACGAGTCATTCTCATCACATGCTGCAGTGTCTGAAAATGAAATAAATCATTATTCAGAACACCTGGTGCAATTGCCCTGTTCATGACCATAAGAAACAAGCAACCATGTAAACATGTATACACCAATATGACAAGTTAAAGTTTCTTGAAAAGACAGTGCATCAAAACACAAACTTACAAGAGAGTCTCACATGTGAAACCAGCCTAAAAGAAATTAATAAGAATTCGGGTCGGTCTCAGACCGTCTAAAACAAGACTCAAGGGCATAAGAATATGCAGCAATTACCTGGCAACAGCAATGTCCCTGGCTTCAGCTGAGAAAAGACCAGGAACAGCCTTGGGAACACCTAGAAATGGTCCGCCAATATTCACCACCGATTTTATGTGCTTGGCACACCAATCTGGACCACCGCCTCCTCCCATTGGAGCCGGAGCTTCAACCCACTTCATAAAGTGGAGAAAGTACAACACGCCCATGGAATGTGGAACGATAACAGCCTTCTTGCCACCATTGGTAGCAACCATAAGCTCTATGTTACTTTTTATCCGACTTAGAGTTTGATCCCTAACCTGGTCCAGTTCAGTTTTTAAGAACGAGTTAGGCGAGAGAAGACAAGTTTAGAAAAGGAAGTGAATGAATCCGATACTCCATTTGTCTCAACCATTTATTTACTTATTGCATTTGTCTGTCTCTACCATTACAGTCCTTGTTTATGTAGGTTTTTGTTTTAATAGGACTGATCTGCCATTACTTGTACGTGCATGCATTCGCTTGAGAAATTGTATCCAAATTCCAAAGCAATAAGATACAGGGATTATAATGTAGAGAAAACCTCAAAATGTCAAAATTAAATAAGCAAATGTAACAGACAGGAAGTACCTCAGTGTTTTGGAATGACAGTCTCCAATCATAGGAAGCCATATACATATTTTTCTCTTCGTAACCTATACGTGCCAAATTGGCAATCATAACGGCCCACACAAAATATCCTGGAGCAAAATAATCTGCTGCAACAAGTCCAGGAACCGCTCTAACCCTTATACTAGAAGGGTCAAGTCCAGTTTCGTTGTCCAGTGACATATGCTCAACCCAGCATAACGGTCTACAAAAGATGGACCATGAAGTCAGGGTCAGAAAACTGATATACGGAGTATTTTTTTTCTAAAATTAGAGAAAAAAGATAATCCCTAGTTTAACCAATCTTCCCAAAACATCCACCAAGTTTGTACCATTCATTACTAACCCATGTCTTGGCCATTCGCTAGTATTGCCAACATCGTCAAATGGCATTCAAATTCTATTTAGGGTTTACCTTTTTAATATTCATCCGTATCAAAATTTTAGAACCACAGATCATTTTTGGAAGAAAACTTCGGATCACCATACCACCGCATTACTGGCATATTATAAGCACATTTTAAAAAATTCTGATTGAAATTTGGCGCTGTTAGAGTTGGGGCTATTTTAAGAAGTTTCACCCAACAGTTTAAACTTTCAGCTATTGATGAATAATGCAAATTATAAGGACATTTGAACAAATTCTGATTAAAATTTGGCATTGTTAGAGCTGGGGCTATTTAAGAAGATACACCCAACCGTTTAAACTTTCAGTTATTGATGGATCAACATTGGGTTTATCTTGAGAAGACCCAGTAAACTTGGGATTATCTGCATTCAAAAGAACTCGCTGCTCAGAAAGCACTAAAGCAGACAAAAGTACTGAAGGACATATTCCATTGCTTGAAAGCAATCAATTTCAAGAAATAAGCCCCCTAAGCAACATGATCTACCAAGAACCAGGTTAATGTCGTTCTGACTTCCTAAATCATGAGATACACTTCTGAACATTGTTTCTAGCCAAGTGAGATGTTGTTGAAGTAAGAAAATCCTGTCAATTACCTTAAAGTTAAGAAATCAAGTGTTCCCGTTAAAAATCCTCTCGAAAAGAAAACCACTTCACAAGTCCGTGGTTCAAACATAATTTACAAGAATCACTTGCAAATGCAGGCAAAAAATAAGAAAACAACCATAAACCATCCAATTTTACTAAAATCTAAAGGTCGAATTAGGCTAAGTTGCTGGGGTCTCCTAACACTGACAGGTTCAAACATCATCAAACATGTACAAACTCTTCACTTTTGGCTGACAGATGATAATCAAGTTATTGCAAGAAATAAAGGAGGCATTATTATGAAATAATAAACCGGACAATCACCTACTCCAGTTACTAGATTTTGTACTGTGGCCAGCATAAAAAACAATCGCCCTGCCTCCGTTCTCCGTCACTGAGCAAAGTTTCAGACTTTCAGCATAGAGATTCATACTCACTAAAAAAGGCTGGCTCACAAAACAAGCTTGAAATCCAAACGTAGATGTACAACAGTAATGGCCAAAAGTTTTATGTCAAATTTTCAGTTATATGTCATTGTCGTGTGTGCTTGTAGATCATGTATAAAACTTGTGAAACAGTTTATGCAAGTTTAACTTCCAGCAGCTTCAAGGTAGTGAATCTCACAATGCTACACTGATTTAGATGGAATACTGAATAACACCACTATTTTTTAATTGTGGATTATGATAAAATCAAGCAAAATGACTCCTTTTACCAGTTGGCCTTCCTTTTATTGTCAAGTAACACTCATTCAATGCTATTCTGGACATAATTTTTGTTATGGATGTCCTTAAAAGCGTTTATGTGTTGTCAACACAAGGGTAAGACTATGTACATCATACTTCCCTAACCTCATCATTATCAATAGTTCCAAGACATTGGCATCACAATGTTGTTGTAGTAGTAATACTCCCTCCATCTCGGTCATATATTTACCTTTGTTTTTGGCACAAAGACCAAGGAGAGGGGAGTGACCATTTCTGGATAATAGTATTGGATGAAAAGTGGACAATAGTCTCATTAGATGATCAAGTAACCCATTGAAAACCTTCCCAATATAGAAAGGTAGACACCCAAAAATGAAAAAGGTAGACAAATGACGGGATGGAGGGAGTACTACATAACACCACTCACTTCCCAATATACTTAACAATACCCATGATCAACAACATGATTATGTTATATCCACTCAAAAATTTGCAAAAGCAATAATTCAACATATACATTACCATCCTACACTATAATACAGACAAAATTAATCAACATCCAAAAACAGAAACTCACACATTACTCTACTATCCAAATTTCCCATAAATTTCCATAAAAGTAACACACCCATATACAATTCCATACTCTATATTCATTCTATAATAATGAGTATAATTCTATACAAAATAGTCAAAAACTAAATTACCAAGTCATTGTACATGTTTATACCAAGTCATTGTACATGCTTATACCAAGTCATATTATATGAAATGAGCAAGTAGTATGTAATCATGAAATTAAGTATACCTCTTATAGACTTCACCAAAAGTACCACCCCAAAGCCTTTTCCTAAACAAACCCTCAGCACAAGGCTTGCCTTCCCACAATTCAAGTCCAGCCGTAACGATCCCGGGCACGAAAACCACCGGGTGAACCGCCGTGAGCCCCTCCTTCCTAAGCTTCTCCCCTGGCGGATCCGGCATTGGACCCGTTATCGCCTCCGTAACATACTGAGGGAATGAAGATGGCATTGCATTGTACAAAAACAATAAAAACCACCATGTTGAACATATTAATCCTATAAACCAACAACAATTATGCACACATGACCACTTATTATTACCATTCTTCCTATCTTTTCTCCCTCTTTTATTACTTCCCTCACCCTTCTTCTCTTCCTCATCATCTACGATTTCGGGTTCGGATTCGGGTCGGGTCAGTTCAGTGGGATTTCTCCGACGGATATTCTGCATTTTATATTGTAAAAATTATAATTAAATTACAGAATATTTCTGGGTTTTTATCAGAGGGGTGAGATATGAACTGGGTATTGCCGGAAAACGGATAATTTGGCGGGAAATTGATTAAAACGGCAAAATTTTGAATCTATTATAATTAAAAATAATCAAAAATTTGTTGATAATTTTGGAATCTTTTTCTGGGATTTGGAGATTGAGTGAAGATTGAAATTGGGTATCGTCGGAAAATCGAATTACACTCCAAAGTTGGAATCGTTTTACGTTTTTGTTTTGCCGGAAAAAAGGAAGTTTTAAATAAAGTGGAATTTATAATTTTTATAATTATGAATTTATGAGTTGATTTGGGGGGTTGAAAGGGTGATAAATGGAGAGAATCTAGTGGATGAAAATGCAGTGAGGTGGGACCCAGAAGAGCAGAAGATGAAACATGGAACAAAGAAGAATGGGTGCAGGAAAAAATTACAGGGAAAAACAAAGAGATGAGATTACGTTTTGGTTGTTTCTATGCGTTGGTTGGAAGGTTTGTTGATTGGGGCCTGGAGGGCAGCTCAATGTATCTGGAAACAACAAATATGATGGGATTTTAATTTACGCTATTTCATTGAAGACGGGTACTATTCGTCATAAGACATAAGCTGAAGACGGATACTGCCTCTTCACAATATGCTTGAAAGGGCAAATGTAGCATCTCACTTGTCCTCCCACTTGCATATTGTGAGAGGTCGTGTTCAGCTTGTGACAAATAGTGTCCGTCTTTAGTTAGACTAACTGGTTAATAAAATCAAAATAATATTATATGATAATTTCATGGAAATTGAAATCTGTCATTACTTTTCCTATTATTTAAAAGAAAAAACATTTAATACTTTTTATTTTGGTTTTATTAACATGTGCTTAGGGCAAATGGATATATAGTGTTTTCTCGCAATATGCAAGTGGGGAGGGCAAATGCTAGTGAGAGGGGCACTAACGCATAATAATACGATATTGTCCGCTTTTGGCAAAGTTCTCACGGATTATTCTTGGACTCCTTACTAAAAGACCTCGTACTATTACATTTTTTGGACACTTATAATTTATAAATATCTTCTTTCACCTTTATTCTACTAATTTGAGACATTAACAGTATGATCTTATAGCATAATCACTAGTCAATTTGGAAGCTTATCGAACTAATTATTGATCTAAGAACAAGTACGGAGTATTAACTATTAAGTATGGATTAGGATAACATTAAGGCTCTGTTCTTTTGGACTGAATTTGTCTGAACTGAACTGAACTGAACATAATGGAGCTGAACTGAACTGAACTGAACTTAATAAAGCTGAATTGAACTGAACTGAAATGAACTTAATGGAGCTGAACTGAACTGAACTTATAGGAGCTGAACTGAACTGAACTGAACTTATAGGAGCTGAACTGAACTGAACTTATAAGAGCTGAACTGAACTTATAGGAGCTAAACTGAACTAAACTAAACTTATAGGATCTGAACTTTTCTAAACTTAATTTTACTTAATTGAATAGAATTTATAGAATGTAAAATTTAATAAACTGAACTTTATTACATAAGGTAAGATAATAACATAATTCCAATTTATATACATTGGTTTGTTCAAATAGATTACTACGTTGACATCATCTTTATCTGTATCTTTATCTTTTGGAAATGACTGTCATAAAAAAAGTATACTCTAAAACATAAGGTAAGATAATAACATAATTCCGATTTATATACATTGGTTTGTTCAAATATATTACTACGTTTACATTACGATAAAATAAATAAATCACATATTACATCGTTTTCTAACCATCTATTTTCATATCATCATCTTCCTCATCACTTTCTTCTTTATCTTCACTATCACTCGTAATAACGAATCTATTGCCTCGCCAAATGTTTTTTACTATCTTGTTTCGTACCTTGAACATGGTTTTTTTCCGTTTATCATCAAACATGCCCAAATCTACTGTTCCTTGAATATTCACGTCATGTTGTATAATAGGTATTCCAAGAGTATGCATCCTTATAAAATTATAGAGTGTGAATGTATAAAACAATAATAGACATTTGATACTTTTGTGACATTCGGGGCATATTTTTTAACACCCACCTTTTTTTCAATTGACCAAATGTCATTTCACTAATTAATGTCAAATGTTTTTATATCGGTTTTCATAAATAATAGATTCCGTATAACTTTTCTGAACTTTATTTGTAAGAATTGAATTTTTCTGAACTGAACTTATAAGAGCTGAACTGAACTAAACTGAACTTATAGGAGCTGAACCGAACTTATAGGAGCTGAACTGAACTGACCTTATAGGAGCTGAACTGAACTTATAGGAGCTGAACTGAACTGAACTGAAATGAAATAACAAAAAGATAACAATATTATTATTATTATTATTATTACTATTAATCATTAGTAATAATAATATTATATTAATATAATCTAATAATAATCAAATAAAATATAAAAAAAATATTATAGTAATATAATAAAAAATATAATATTAATATGAATGATAACATTATTAATTATAGTAATAAATATATAAAATTAAGTAACTAAAAAATAAATATGATAAGTATAATATAATAATATAATAATATAAACAATAATATAAAATATAATTTATAATTTATAATAATAATAATAAATAATATTATAATAATATAAATAATTAATAATAATATTATATTAATATTATTTAATAATAATTTAACCAGATGTATACAAAAATAAAACAATAATATAAGAATAAATATTATTATAATAAAATACTAATATAAATGATAACATTATTAATAAAAATATAATATAGTAATAAATATATTAACAATAGTAACTAAAAAAAAATATAAATAATATAAATTGTAATAAATTAAATATAATTAATAATAATAATAGACCTAATAATAATATATTAATACATAATAATAATAATTATTATTATTATTATTACTAATATTAATAATAGTAATAATAATAATAATAATAATAATAATAATAATAATAATAATAAATATTTTTCTAATAATATTTCATAATAATGAATATATCAATAAAATATAAAATATAATACTAATAATTATTAATAATACTAATATTTCCATTAATCGTAATAATATAAGAATAAATAAATATATTAAACCTAAATATAATAATATAAAGAATAATTATAAAGGTGATATAATAGTAATAAATAATTTTTTAAAAATATAAATATAATAATAACAATAACAATATTAACTGAATTAACATAATAATAACAATGATAAGAATAATAATCATAATAATGTTGAAATAAGAGTAATCTGAACTGAATTAAAGTGACATGAGCTGAACTTAATAGAGCTGAACTGAACTGAACTGAACTGAACTGAACTGAACTGAACTTAATAGAGCTGAACTGAACTGAACTTAATGAAGCTGAACTGAACTTATAAGAACTGAAATTAAGTCCAAAAGAACAGGGCCTAACTATTTATCCATTAATTAATCTATTAATAAATCAATAAGGAATTAGGCTAACTTGACACTACCGAAATGCCAAATACCGGTTTGGGCCTCTGATTAGAGCTCTCAATAGGTCATATAGTTTCTTTAAAAGTTATTTGGACTTAAACTCACCCCCTTTAAGTTCAGTTCAATCCTTATAATTTCAGTTCAGCACCTATAAGTTTATTTCAGTTCAGCTCCTATAAATTTAGTTCAGTTCAACTCAGCTTTGATAAGTTCAGTTCAGAAAATTTCAATTCTTACAAATTAAGTTCAGAAAAGTTATACAGAATATATTATTTATAAAAACCGATATAAAAACATTTGACATTAATTATTGGAATGACATTTGGTCAATTGAAAAAAAAAAGTGTAAGGTGTTCAAAAATATGCCTTGAACGTTTCAAAATTATCAAATGTCTATTATTGTTTATACATTCACAGTTCATAATTTTATAAGGATGCATACTCTTGGAATACTTATTATACAACATGACGTGAATATTCAAGAAACAATAGATTTGGGCATGTTTGATGATAAGCGGAAAAAAGCCATGTTCAAGGTACGAAACAAGATAGTAAAAAACATTTGCCGAGACAATGGATTCGTTGTTTCGAGTGATAGTGAAGATGAAGAATAAACTGATGAGGAAGATGATGATATGGAAATAGATGGTTAGAAAACGTTGTAATATATGATTTATTTTTTTATCGTAATGTAAACGTAGTAATCTATTTGAACAAACCAATGTTTATAAATCGGAATTATGTTATTATCTTACCTTATGTTTTAGAGTATATTTTTTTTATGACAACTCTTTCCAAAAGATAAAGATGATGTAAACGTAGTAATCTATTTGAAAAAACCAATGTATTTGAACAAACCAATGTATATAAATCGGAATTATGTTATTATCTCACCTTATGTAATAAAGTTCAGTTTAATAAATTTTAGATTTTATAAATTCTATTCAATTAAGTAAAATTAAGTTCAGAAAAGTTCAGCTCCTATAATAAGTTTAGTTCAGCTCCTATAAGTTCAGTTCAGCTCTTATAAGTTCAGTTCAGTTCAGCTCCTATAAGTTCAGTTCAATTCAGCTCCTATAAGTTCAGTTCAGCTTCTATAAGTTTAGTTCAGTTCAGCTCCTATAAGTTCAGTTCAGAAAAGTTCAGCAAAATTCAGCCCAAAAGAACGGGGTCGTACTCTACGATAACATTTTCCATTGGTTCCACTACTTAATTACGATTCTGATTAGGTCCTTGGCAAAAGATAACCCGATTCAAACAACCCAACTCTAGTAGCTGAATCCAACCGGTTAGATTTCGTAAATTTGATGAATTAGCATCAACCCAACTCGATCATTTAGGTTATTCGATATTGTTTTACATAATTTATGAGTTTTTAAATATTGTCTAACATAATAATATCACATTTTGAATTCTTTAAGTGAACGATCAATCTAGAAGTGAACGATCATTATTTAGAATTTCACTTAAACATTCACTCAACCCTTCTTTAATTCTTTAAGTGAACGGTCACTTAAAGGCAATATTTAGGATGAAACTAAAACCCAGCTCTAGTAGATTGATCGTTCACTTAAAGATTTAAGAATTCTTACCTAATTTGTAAATTTGAGCTCGTTTACTTAAAAATTAGGCAAATTCTCATTTAGTACCGATATATCTGTCTTATATTTAAGAAGGGTCGAGTTCTATGAGTAAGACAAAAAAAAACATAATGCATATGGAAAATAAAACGATAGTCCTATATATACCCATGTGAGATGATATTTGACACATTTTTAATTTTAAAATGAATATCTTCTCTTAAACAAGACTATCGGTAAAGATTAAGCTCGAAAAATTACAATAAAACTCAAAAATATTCAAAAATATTACGGAGTCATTAAAAAATTTAATTTTGATATTAAAATTAAAATAAAACTTATAAACTTTAAAAGCTCCAAACAAGTACACTTAAGCTGTTAAATTTAAGATGATGGTAACATACTATTGTTTAAGTGAAATATAATCCTATTTGTGATGACAAGCAGCCTGGTTGGCGTTGTTCAATTATTTTTACTTTATATTTCCATTTTTTTTTACTATAGCAAAGTCGTGAGGTTATCCAACGACTTTACTACCAAACCCAACTTTTTTCACTTAAGATTTACACAAATTCTAGTATAAGACGGTTACACACCGTGAGACGGTCCTTTTCTAGATAAAACCATCCATTTATTGATGTTGGTAAATGAGTAGTTTTTGTAAAAAGTGAACCGTCTCACATTGTGAGACCGTCTCACACAAGAGTTACGGTAAGATTTATGAATGGATCAGTGGCTTCTAGGGAATTGAGCAACTCTGCTATTTTATTCGGAATATTGATAAATTCACTTATATTTTTACTAATGATATTTGAGGGCGTGAAATAGTGAATAACAAGATACTTATATAAGTAGCTTATATTTTAATGGCATTAAACAAAATGATAGTAGCGTTATTATAGTAGCGTTATTATCGTCCTTAATTTACATCTACCTAATTTCATGAAAACCTGATCCACCTGAATGTATTTTTGTCAAGATAAATTATTCGATACACCAGGTATACCGCGTCATTATACACCCTAACCAATTAAAATATTAGATGTAACTACACCGTACCCTCCATTAATAATAAAACAAAATATTACGAGTCTATATATAATAATAAAAAGACAAACTAACCACCTATCTAAATGCCACATCAACGTTTTCACCTATTTACACAACTTACCTCCACATCACCAAGTCATTTATTTACAAAAAAACAATATAAAGAAAAAAAAACACCATATTACACATTTAATTACATCATTTCCTCATTAAAAGACTTTTAGCATGTCACATGATTATTTGTTATCTTTTTTTTTTTTTTAAGTAAAGGTTTAAGCATTTTGTAGCATTAAGCATTCAATTTTGTCTTTTTAACTTTGAAAGAAATTAAACTACTTAAACAACAATTAAACATCAAAGTAAATTCTAAATTTTAATTTTAGGATTTTAATGCTAAAATAAATTATCTCGCAAAAAACTAATCAAGTTACATCACTATAGTTTTTACTCCGTTTGTAATTGTTATTCTCTCTTACTAGCGTGAGACCTGTGAAAACTTTTGCGGGCATATAAATTAAGCATAATAATAAGTTTTTACTATTCACTGATACACCCCAAAATGGAAATAGATAACTAATGACCTAGAGGGAGGAAGTATTAATTTAATGAATTGGTTATTTTGCATAAAAAGATGAGCAAAAAAAATAATTTTTTTTTATTCATATAACGTACTTTAATATTATATGACGTAATAATTTTAAATATCAATTATCCTTACAAACAACAAAAAATATATTGCAATGGTAAAAAAAAAATTAATTCAAAACAAAAATCTAGCTATTTATTTGAAATTGACATGGTTAATGATGAAAATATATAAGAAACATATTAAAAGTAAAAATTATTGGTCAATGATGGAAATGAGCAATTGACCTAACAGTTATTCAATTAATAGAGTTAATTTTATGTCACTGTTCTCAATTCAATGTCCAGTTAATTAATGACATATTATTTTCATTAGGTATTACGTCTATTTATCTATGTAATATAATATCTTAATATATCTTAATAAAAAAATAAAAAATATTTTTATGTTTCTCACCAAACTACATAAATTATAAATCAGGTGAAATATTTTATGTGTTCATGTTAACAACACAAGGTTACAAAAATATAAACATGTTTCATATTAACGAGATTACAGTTATGCGTAAACTTACAATTAATGTCAAACGCACTCGTGATTTTCACGGGCACAAAAACTAGTAGTAGAATAAAAAAGAAGCCTTCTCATTGGCACCATTTTATGATAACCTTAATGAATAAAACTAAATTAATGATGGGTTAATAGTTAGTTTTGTAGTTTTAATTAGCAACGATGAGAGCTCGTCAAGCTCTTAGGCCCTGTTTTTTTCAGCTTAATTTCAGTCGTTTTATTTCAGCTCGTCTCTGTTCAACACACTTTAGTTTAGTTTTAGCCAATCCTATTCAACTCATCACTTCACAGGTTCGTTCAATTTAGTTCAATTAAGCCCACCTCTATTTAACTCAGTTCAGCTCATTTCAGCCGAAAAGAACAAGGTTTTATATGGTAAAGGAATATTATTATGTAGGTCTCTATGTTTTGGACTCGTAATAGCATTGATTTATATTTATATTTATATTATTATTATTTTAATTTACTCTCTTTTGTGAACAATAGTACATCACCATATTATGTGCTCGTTTGGTTGTCTCTTTAAAAACGGGAGAATTGTAAATCTGTAATCTGTAAATTTCCATGAATTAAGAAAATGAGAGACGTTTAAATACCCAAAACTGGGTGATTTATATTTTCCATGAATTGACAACTCATCTATATATAATGGAGGATTTGAACTACCCAGCTTCCTTTAGGTAATTATAAACTCCCGCATACATTTAATTCCAGGATGTCAACCAAACGCATATTAATGAGCAATTCACATAAATTATATGTCCAATTCATGTGTTTTCTGAATTCATGGGAGTTTAATACTTTAATTATTCTCATATAACAAGCAAACGAGCACTATTATTGTGTTCGTGTAATACTATTACTAAGCTTTACAAATAATTTTCCAATCATATCAAAACAAGAGGTATCACATACACAAACTAATAAAACATCACATCATTAAATAAAATAATACTCATGTAAATATGATAATATCATTTATGATTGCAAGAGTTATATTATCACCTTACAATCTTTGACAGATAATATAATAGAGTAATTCTTATTAATATTAATATTGTATTCTGATACATAGAAATACGGTCGGTATTTATAATACCATAAACTAACCCTAGATCAAATATAATCTAACTTATTTTGTAAAATAATAATATATCATACTATTATATAGTATATTCTACTAATATACCATATCATTTAATCATTTATTTCCCTAATGATCTTACATTAGGGTGCCCAACCCAAGTATAACGTATCTCAAACAAATTTGTATCAAAGTTCATTAAATATAATCCATCTCCTTGAACATGCCAAAAACAATCTTTAAATTTACAAGTATTTGGATTTTTACCATCTGCTGAAAACACATCAAAAGTACCATGACCTCTACTCCAACTCATATGACAATTAAATATTGTCGTATAAAATATGCTTACTTTAAAACTCCAATTCATTTCTTGGGAATCACTTAAATTATGGTATGAAGGGTTCTGTAACGATTTTCAACAAATTTGAATTACAGAATTCCCAAGATCTCATGCATGTTAAGTATTAAGATTAAACATAAAGGGTGATTAGCAAACTTACTTGGATGCGGAAGAATTCCAATAATATGCTAATAAAAGGAAGTATAATAAAACCCAAATCGCAGCTTCGTGACCGTCTCACAATAACGCTCCAAGTGTTGCGCCTCTACCGGTATCCACACAATATGAGTGTGTATGCTAGTACAAACTTTATGGGCAATTTTCTTCTCTCTTAGTTCCCTTGAGATTTTTCTCTCTAGAAAAACTCATCATAAACACCCCCCTCTATATCTCTTTATATAGGGAGTTCAAGAGAATCCTAGACCATCTAGGATTAGGAAAGTATAATAAGAATAATAAATATTATTCTTATTCCTTTAATAATTAATCAATATTAATTATAATATTGCCCAAAACTCATCTAGTGTGTGACCCTGTAGGACTGACTAATACTACCCGAGTCCCAACTCATTTAGGACTCAGACTACAAACGGCTCCTAGCAGAACATTGTAGCCACATAGAATTAATCAGTTATACAATATTACGGACATATGGGCATACTAACTCCTTCAGTCTCCCACTTGCACTTATGTCCTATAAGGCACCATAATCTCTTTGCTTCTATCTCTTCATATGAGAATAGGGTAGGCGAAGTATCATCCCTATAAATCTCAATCTCTTTTCTCGAATTTCTGAGCTGAATTGTTACAACAGACGACTGACTTTCACCTCGTCTGGGCATGGCCATGCACTGATACAATTCACACTCTTCGAGAGGCCGAAGATGATAAACTTCTTTCACAAAGAAGGAGCAAATCCCATCTTGTCTAACCACATCCTATCACATGTTCCACGACAAGTCCAACCATCACCTTTATAGCCACCAGTCACGGTTGACGTTTGGTGATGTCAAAACTAGCACTTCACATGTACAGAATAATGAAAGACTCAGGTCTAAAGACTACCAATTACGGTGAAAGAAACTTTGTTGACACTAAGCAAAACCTTAACAAAGTTCTTTGACGGGTCCGTCTAATACATATTCGTAACATGTATCAATGTGCCTGGTTTGATATCGCAATATCAATGACTTACGGAACATAGTCATCAACCAACTCACATACTAATCATTATAAGGCATAAGTGTCCCTTTCACTATGCCATGATTAGAGACTTATATAAATACATTATCTTATAAAACAAAGTTCCATAACCAAGTCACGCACTTGGTAATCTGTTTAAACAATGTATACTATTTTGGGACAAACATTCAATTATACCATAATTAAATGCAAAATCAATTCTTTTATCATATAAAAGAAACATGTCATACAAACGTATCAATTATGCCGAACATAACCTCCCACTGAAATGAAGACCTCTCGGTAGTATTAAGACCACTCGCTAATGCGTCTTATACAAATCGCAGTATTATGACTTTTCATACTATAGCCGCGAAAGAGGTTTTGTACGGGACATGCAACCATTGCATCGGTCATTATCTTGCATATGTTTATTTTACCTTATCTAAATAAAGTAAACTCAATAACACGCATTTGATTCATAAATCAAATGTACTCTTTGTTTCTTCATAAGCAACAAAGTATATAGTGTGTATAGGTTTGATTTTTCAAATCAAACACTCTATTTGATGCTTCATAAGCAACAAAGTACTCATTTTGTTGTAAAATTAGTTATAGCAACGTGCTTGAAACCATTTCAGCATGCAATTACTTTTCATATAAACAAAATGTGTCAAGATTACAATCGGGAACCATACTTGTCTATTTGAAGTTGATATCAATGTAACACGCTTACAATGATTACTTCATCACAAGAAGAACACTTTCTTGGTTCTTTAATATGAATATTTTCACATGTTATTCATAACAGTCACAAGGACTAGATCGGTATTCTACTCGTCATACGAGCGCATAATAAACAACATATTTGCTAATAAGTCTCCACGAGACAACAAAATGTCGTTTCTTGAAAATGTATGTCAACTACATACCAATCATAAAAGAGAGTTTAATCCCACTAGTTTCCTTGTATACACAATACTCTCATCATCTCAAAGAAATCAAAACCATTTTGAATTACTTTGTTAAAATCGATGATTCCAACCTTTGGATACTTGTTTCGGTCTATAAATAAACCTTTGAAACTTTCTCATTTACCTAGCGCTCCATAATTACATGAATATTAAGATGTGTCTTACACAACTTATTGCATATTTTCATTTAAGGAAAAGTATATTATTCACGTACGCCTCCTGTCAAACTCATCTCATGAATAATGACATTTGCTAGGAGAATCCAAACACTATATGGTTGTGACACCACCAGGTGTATCAATCAAAGTCCATACTTTGTAATGATACATGAAGCCATTTTGGATTCATGGCCTCAAGCCATTTTACGCTTTTAGAGTTGGAGCATATCATTGCTTCCTTTAAAAGTCAAACTTATGCGGGGCTTAATCACAAGTGATACATCTATGAATCTTCATAGATTTTACGTATCTCCTTCAACATTTGAAGAAGAACTATGTGATTCTTTACCTTTTTCAGGATTATTCTACTCCCACTATTTCTTTAGAGACACAATTCTCATTAAAGAATCATTCCAAGTGACAAACACTTTGTACTGGAATGAAGGGAAGATTTGATATTCTATCTTAGAATACCCCGTAAAGTATATGTAAGAAATTCGAGACTAAATTTCATAAAACTGTTTTCTTAACATTTAAAAAGTCTCAAATATCAATAAAATATTATAGGAACCATTCCAAGCACATATCTTATATGTAATATATTTTCATTGACCTAGATAGAAACAATTTCAAAATTGTGTACCAAGATACTTTAGAGCGCATAACTCCAAAAATAACGAGATCTGCGTGACTCATCATAGATAGAACCATATCAAAATAAAGTTCTTATTCTCTTATAAGACATAACATTTCACAAATATTAAGAAAACGGTCATCATCAAATATAAAGAGTATGATATTTCCCATTTGGGGCTAACCCGCATGGTTATGTCTTAGGGACATTCCCAAAAGACCTCAAACTAACTTAGCTTGTGATGTCCTTTAAAGAAAACAAATTTTATCTAATATTC